>JAURVB010012469.1:0-13566 GCA_033002965.1 Piper betle | reverse complement strand
AGCGATTCCTCTATCGCACTAGGAGAGCAGTGATAGCCGCCCCATAAAAAGGCTACGGGCCGGGGTGTGTGAGGGGCACTGGCACCGGAGTGTAGTGATAGCCGCCTGTAAAAGTAGCTGCGGCCGGGGTGTGTGAGGCACTGTGGCACCGGAGTGCAGTTATATCACTGCACTCAGGTGATCGCTATGCCCCGTTTGTGGGGAAGCTCTCACTGCCAACTCTAGTGCCAGTGCCTCACACACCCCGGCCGTAGCCTTTTTATGGGGCGGCTATCACTGCACTCAGTGCCAGTGCCTCACACACCCCGGCCGTAGCCTTTTATGGGGCGGCAATCACTGCACTCTAGTGCGATGGAGGAATCGCTGTGCCTCACTCACCCCGGCCGTAGCCTTTTTATGGGGCGGCTATCACTACTCCAAAACAATATCGATGCATTACAAGATTCACACACATAACACGACCCAGTGTCGGACTGAGTCAATTCTTTAACCCCGGTTGCACTTCGTGCATGGTGGTCGAATCTGGGCTCAGGCCGACCTAGGCTACCAACAAGGAAAATACGATGTTCTACCTATTATACGTACCTGACTTGCGGGTTCGTCCGACTGTAATCCGCTAACCCTAATATGAACGGGGCATAAAATTATACATTAGTATAATTTTACTCGCGTCGAAAATGCATGCAACTAAATATTTAATATATGCCACATTAATTAATTTATTTAATTCGATAAGGTTCAACACTTCTTTATTTAATTAATTATGCTATCGCGTAATTTCTACGCGATTATCTTTTATTGATCCATTATTTTACTTTACGAATTTATTATAAGAATAATCGTTTTACTTATCAAATATAACTTTTATATGATAAAGGTGAAGTCTCTATTAAATATTCCTCATAACCCTTCAATTTAAGTTAATTGCTTTTAATCAGCCGATTAATTAATTACCGTTTATCGTGATCGAAATTTATTAATTTCATGTAATAATTTATAAATTTATTATTTTGACCACTTAACTCATATTCCTTTAAATTAATTATTTCAATGATTTTAACACGAGTTGGTATTATTATTATGATTTTTAACTCAACCCATATCGAGTCAACCCGAAATTACAAAACTGCCATTCTTCTTCTTCTTCTTCTTCTTCTTCCCGTCACCATTCTTCTCTTCACCCAAAACCAGCACCAAGCTCTTCTCTTTCGACCAAAATCTAGATCCTATCCTTCACCCATTGTCTCCCTTTCCTAGCAACCAAATTAGCAGCAACAATCAAAGGGCGACTGCACCACCACAGCGACGAACCAGCAGCCATGGCGACCTCGACCTGCTGCTATGGCGACTCAGACGTGGCCAGCAGCACCGCCCCACGCGTCCCCTTCTTCCCGCACAACAACCCAACGCCCAGAAGAAGAGAAACACTACCCTACAGCGTGGTATATGCAACTGGTCGTGACACAAACGCCATGGTGCTGTTGCTGCAATTCAGCAGGACGTGCTACCATCCTTGGCAATTTCAGCAGGACGTGCTACCATTCTTGGCTGTAAATTCTATGAAATCTCACCTTTAATTACTACAACATGAGTAAGGACGTTGATGCAGCAACTGATTAGCAAAAGATTATGACTTGTTGCTGTAATTAATCACAAACACACAAGAATTGCTGCACGGCAGCAACTTATGTTCGTGGGTGAATTCCTGGTTCTAATCCAGTTACATCCTCCCTTTTTCTTGTTGATTTCAGGTCTTAGTTTCCATGATTATCTTGTATTATAATCTTTGATCATATGTATGCATGCAAACTAAGAAGAAGAGAGGAAGAAACTTACCAAAACAATGGGGAAGCCGGCGTTTGTCCAAGGAGCTTATGTGCATGACGCCCCCCCCTCCTTCTCCTTATAAAATGAAAGAAGGCCTAGGGTTTATGAAAACACACTTCGTTGCCGGGTAAATGGGTAAGTGATACGGTTCACTTTACTAGTTTAAACGGTTAAATGGTATGGTTTACTTAACCGGGTAAAAATACTTAACCGGTTAACTAATACTTTCCACTTGACCGGGTAATTGATAATTAACCGGGTAGCGGGTAAATAATTTAAATAAATTCATGGATACCAACGTTCGATCCCACCGCGTCGAATATATACATATATATATATATATATATATATATATATATATTTATTTATTTTTTTTTTTTTTCGGATCTTTACACGATTTGTGCAAGGCACCTCGCTGGGAACAAGACCGTGAGTAGGCAACCTGCCCCCATCCGCGAGACCACCCCCCTCCCTATGTAGCAGAGGAAATTTACCATACCCCTTAGGAGTGGCAGCCAAAGTTGCTGTACTGACATAAATGCAATCTGCCCTTGGTGCCGGGAGTTCGGTACCAGGATCTGCACATGCAAACTGCCGGGCCAATTGCCCAACCCATGATACCATGGTGGCTTGAGCGAGCGACTCTCCCATCCCCATCATCCCACGTCGATATCCAGCACAGCCGGAAACGAGATGCCGAGACAGACGGGCGACCACGACACCTCCTGCCAGGCAACCCGCTGAAGGGTGCCGAGTGGAATACTCCACCGAGCATGCCGCACAGTAATGCGTAATGTGTTGCATAGCAGCAATCAGCGTACCGAGAGCTGCTGCCGGAACTCAATTATCGACAATCCTTGCCCAACCCATGCTTGTTGACACGGGGTTGTTTCTAGCCAAAATTTTTTTGACCAAAACCCTCCCCGTGCAGCGTATTCCCCTCCTGGGAACACCAGCTTCACTGCCACGCGCAGCTGAGTACTGCTGTTTGTAGCGGCAATATAAAGGGTAGCACTCTCATGAAGACTCGTACACCCGGTTAACAGCACGCGCCCAACTGCTGATAGCGCTCGTTGTGCGAACTGCCAATACCGATCACCAAATCCAGCGTATGCAGTGGTACGCTGCAACACATGCACCATGTATGCACGTAGTATGCTCGCCCCAAGTGCCGGTCACCCACACCCAACATGCACCAGACCCGGAATCACTGTCTAGCACCTTGGCTTCCAAATGTGACAATCACACTACTAAATTACGGGAATCCACCCAACCTTTATTCAATCAGTAAATAAAGGATATTTACAAGCAATCACTCACCTTGACCACTTGCCGGCCGTGGACATGCAGCCCCATGACCTAGCCTCTCAACTCGCCTAAGAGACTACCTCGCAACCCCACAGGTCGATCCCCTGATCAACCCAATAACATGCACTAATCAAATGCAATGAGATTACTAGAAAACCAGACACATAACTGACCCTAAAGGCAGACGCACGACCACACAACCAGCAGTCATTCAATGGATGCCCCCTCCGAACTCCACGACTAGGCTGCAGCAACACCCAGCGATCTCCTTGCACGATCAGGGTATTCTCCTCCACAAAGAATGCACGTCGCCCATATTCTCACAATTGCTCCGTCAATTGTCTTCTTCTTTCTCCCTTGTATTTTCTGAAGCCGTCTTCATCAAATATACGCCTAGATGTGTTAGTTGCAACCAGCTATTCTCCATATCCGCCGGAGATCTTCTTTAGTCCAACATAGCGTCCAAATTCGCCCATGTTTATCTCCATGACTTGTGTTGAACTTATCTCCAATGAGTCACCACCAATCTCCCATTGGCTCGTGTAGAAGATCATATATTCACTAGATCTTATCCACAACTCTATCTGAAATTCCTGGAATCAACCATTACAGATTAGCACGCCGGCTACATGGTCAAACCTTGCTGGTTCAACCCTGAGCCAACTCCCGATCAACCTCTCATACCAACCCCTAGCCGCTGTGTGCACACCAAATACCGCAACACGGTCCATACCGAACCCGCCTAGCCCGCTACCGTGTCTGAATACCGGTATTTGTGTCGGCATCGCTCGTGCACCAGACCGCTGCACGCACCGCTCGCCACTAGTCACGCCCACGCTCGCACGTCTCGGCCCAGCGCGCTCACGCATGCTCGCTTGCTGCGCATCAGTCCTGCACCGCGCTCGTGCGCGGGCGCTGGCTGATGGCGCCCATGCCTGCTGCTCGCCCATGCCGCTAATTGTAGCACTATAAACCTCGGCACGCTGCAGCGCGCACGCACCGAACCTGCTCGGCACCATGCTCGCTCCAGGCATCGACCAGACTTCTCGGCGCCACTCGATCACGCTTGATCGCGCTCGACCACGGGTCTCGGCACTGCTCGACCCATATCACGCACATGCTCGGTACTCACATAGGCACGCTCGGTCATGGTCATGACCTCGCTCCACCCATGCTCGGCACTGCTCGTCCATAGCTGCTGGTCATGCAACTGCCCCGAACCATCTTGAGGTTTCCTTGGCGCCATGTAGCGCTATGCTCGGTACTTGCTGCCGACGCATCTGCTGCTACACGTCCCAGCACCAAGTCTCGGTCCATCATTCAACCTCGGTCCTTCCTTGCCTGCAACTATAACACACTATTAGCACTTGGTAAGTTGTTTCACCACACAGGCAGCATCAGCCACCCACTCCGGACTCGGGATGACTAGGGACAACCGCCAAACCCTAGCACCCCTGGACGCCCTGCAATTAACTCCCGTGACAGTCCTCCCCCACCAATGAGACCCGATGTCCTCATCGGAGGGTTAAGCCCTGCCCAGTACTTCTTGATCTGCCTTTCAAACTGCCATAGATCCCTCTCCTTTTCCCAGCTCGCCTCGCTCCTCGGTTCCCCTCTCCACTTGATAAGATACTCCGTCCCAGTGTTTGGAGCACCTTGCCTGTGTTCCAATATCTTCCCCACCTTCTTCTCATATTGCTGCCGGACTGTTGGTGGAGCTCTTCTAGGACGAGCTCTCCTTGGATTGACCACATCCTCATGGAAGGGTTTGAGAAAACTTACGTGAAAAGTCGGGTGGAGCTTATACCTATCGGGTAGCTTCAACCGGTATGCCACGCTCCCGATAACTTTCTCCACCTCGAAGGGTCCATCGTACCGCTGCACCAAGGACCTGTGCACATCAGTATGCCTGATCTTCTTCCAGATCTGGGGTGTCAGCTTCAGCATAACTTTGTCCCCCACGCTGAATGACAACGGCCTCCTCCTGAGATCCGCATACCTCTTCATTCGGCAGCGTAGCCTTGGCCAAAGAATCCACGGCATCTTCATATAGGTCCTGCCTATCTCGTGCAAACCTAAATGCTGCTGGACACTTCACTCCACGTCCCTGTAGAGCAACCTCCTGTGGTGTCAAAGGTTGATGGCCCGTTGCTAGCTCAAATGGACTCAGCCCTGTTGCTGAAGAACGGTGCAGGTTGTAACTAAACTGCGCCGCATCAAGAAGCTCCAACCAGTTTTGCTGGCTGGCTGTGACGAAGTGCCTAAGGTACTCTTCCAGCAAGGCATTCGTCCTCTCAGTCTGCCCATCCGACTGAGGGTGATTGGCGGTAGAAAAGTTCAGCTTGCTCCCCAGCAGCCCGAACAAAGTCGTCCAGAACCTCCCTGTGAACCGGGCGTCTCGGTCACTCACAATATCCGCCGGCATCCCAAAATGCTTCACCACGTTCCTAAAGAACAAATCTGCAGCTATCTCGGCTGTACATGCATGTGGAGCAGCTGCAAAAATGGCGTATTTGGAGAACCGATCCACTACCACCAAAACCGAAGACATTCCCTTAACCCTCGGGAATCCCGACACGAAGTCAAGTGAGACCGAACTCCATGGTCTCGTTGGAGTAGGTAGAGGCTGCAGCAAGCCAGCCTCCAGTCTTCTCTCCACCTTGTCTTGTTGGCACACTAGACAAGATTTCACGAAAGCCTCTGATATCGGCCTCCATTCTTGGCCAATAATACACTCGAGACATGAGTGCATACATCCGGTCCCGACCAGGATGTCCTGCCCACTGGGTGTCGTGGGACTCCTCCATCAGCTTTCGCCGTAGCCTCCCAGTAGGAATGTAAAGACGTCCCCCACTGGCATAGACTACTCCATCATCCAACCAGTACTTACGAACCAGTCCCTCACTGATCCGGTCAACCAACTTCCGGTACTCAAGGTCCCCCTTAGCCAAGTCCCGAACTTGCCCTAGCAGCTCTGTCTGAATCTCGGTTAGGGCTGCCACCATCTCCAGGTTCTTCCTGCTCAACGCATCAGCTACCTGATTAGATTTTCCTGGTTGGTGCAACCACTCAAAGTCATATTCTGCGAGAAACTCCTGCCACCTAGCTTGTCTCGGCGACAACTTCTTCTGGGTCTTGAAGAAGGTGTTGGCAACGTTGTCTGTTATAACCACAAACTTGGACCCCAGCAAGTACACACGCCACACTCTGAGACAGTGAACCACAGCTAACATTTCCTTCTCATGAGCTGAATACCTCATCTCGGCCTCTTTCAATTTCCAGCTCTCAAATGCTATTGGATGTCCGTCCTGCTGTAACACACCTCCCACGGCTCTATCTGAAGCATCAGTAACTACTTCAAATGGCTGACTGAAATCCGGCAATTTCAGTATTGGTTCTGATGAAATGGCAGCTTTCAGCTCATCGAAAGCCGCCTGGCATGGCTCCGACCACGCCCATGACTGAGTCTTCTTCAGCAAGTCAGTCAATGGTGACACCACTCGGCTGTATCCCTGAATGAACTTCCTGTAGTAATTGGCTAACCCTAGGAAGCTCCTCAGCTCGGTCACCTTGGTTGGCTCCGGCCACTGCTTAATTGCCTGAACCTTCGATTCCTCCATTCGCACCTCTCCATTGCCAATTCGGTGGCCTAGGAAGCTGATCTCCCTCAGGCTGAACTCACATTTCTCCTGTTTTATAAATAGCTCGTGCTCCCTCAATCGATCTAGGACCTGCTTCAAATGACCCCAGTGCTCCTCCTCGGACTCACTGTACACAACTATATCATCCAAGTAAACCACCACGAACCTGTCAATGAAACCCCTGAACACATCGTTCATCAAGTTACAAAATGTCGCTGGTGCATTGGTCAGCCCAAATGGCATCACGAGAAACTCATAGGACCCATATCTCGTGACCATAGTTGTCTTCGGGACATCCTCCGGTGCAATCCGGACCTGCCAATATCCCGTCCTCAGGTCCAACTTAGTAAATATTCGTGCTTTACTAAGCCGGTCAAATAGATCTGCAATTAGGGGAACTGGGTACTTGTTCTTCACTGTCACCTTGTTCAGCCCCCGGTAATCAACACATAGCCTCATCGAACCATCTGTCTTTTCCTGGAACAGAACCGGTGCTCCGTATGGTGCAGTAGATGGCTGTATCTTACCCGACTCCAGCAGCTCACCCAGCTGGATCTTCAATTCAGTGAGTTCCTTAGGCGACATACGGTATGGTGCCTTAGCTGGTGCCCTAGCTCCTGGCACTAGCTCGATCCGGTGTTCGATCCCTCTCTTGGGAGGCAACCCCTCTGGCAACTCGGCAGGCATAACATCAGCATACTCCGTCAGTAATCCCGCCATAAACTCCGGCACCGCCACCACACGACCCGGTTGAACCTCTACCATAACTGCAAGATAAGTTGAGGCACCTCTCTTACACCCCCAAGCCACTTGCATTGCCGACAAGTGCTCACTACTGAAGGTGCGATCCTCAACCCCTGAAGGCTTCTCCTGACCACGGACAAAGCTGGCACCCCCTTGGTCCATAATCAGAATTCCTCCAAGCTGTGGGAAGACCCCCACTCCGGCTGTCCTCATGAAGGAATTGCCAATAATCAGTTCGAAATCATCCATCTCGATTACCATGATATCCATGCGTCCTTCATAGTCTCCCAGACAAACCCTAACATTTCTTGCAATGCCATCCACCTGTTTAGCCTGTGAGTTGACTGCCTTAATCCTACTGGTATTGGCTCCAGTCCTCAGCCCTAGCTTCGAAGCCATCCCCTTCGAAACAAAACTGTGTGTTGCTCCAGTATCTATCAAAGCTGAGACTTTCCTCCCATTCACTACCACTGGAACGTACATCAAATCAGTCCCTCTCTGAGCTGTATGTCCAGCCCTCAATGCCCCGAGAATCTGAAGGGTAGATGCTCATGCTGGAGGCCTCTCTTCCTCCTGAACTGGGTTCTCCTCTGCCCTCATAGCACTGACCTTGGCCTTGGTCGGACACTCCTTTGCCCTATGCGGTCCATTGCACAAGAAACAACCAGATTTCTTCACATCCACTACCCAGCTGTAGCTACCTGACTTGAAGTTGAATTGCTTCTTCTTCTTCTTCGGCTTGGACTGCCCATCCTTGCTGTCCCGGTTACTGCTCTTGCCTGGCTGAAATTTCCTGCTTGAGCCTTCATCCTTGACTGCCCCTAGCGGTTTCAAATCTGCCAATGCATCTGCAGCCGCCATTGCTGTAGGTAGGTCTTGCACTTTCTGCCGCTTCAGCTCCATCTGTGCCCATGGCTGTAAACCCGTGATAAAGTTGAATAACTTATCCTCTTCTGACATATTCTTGATATCCAGAAGACAAGAACTGAATTCTTTGACATACTCTCTGACTGTTCCTGACTGTCTCAATCTCTTGAGTCTGTCCCTTGCCACCCAGGTAGTATTGGTTGGCATAAACTGATCCCGAAGTTCCTTTTTAAGGATATCCCATGTCTCCATGCGGGGTCGACCAGCATTGTCATCTTCCTCGGTGCGAGTCCTATACCATAGTTTGGCGTCCCCTGACAAAAACATGCTGGCCAATGAGACTTGGCGTTCCTCGGGCACATTCGCAGCCACGAAGTACTCCTGTATATCCCAGATGAAATTCTCAAGATCCTTGGCTGATCTATTCCCCTCGAATTTCTTCGGCTCTGGAACCTTAAGCCTGCCTGGAATGGAGTTATCTTCGCCTGTCCGGTCAGCACCTAAACCATGCTGAGGCTGCATCACCACGATCTGTTTCAATAAGGCAACGTCTGCATGCATCGCCTCAAAAGCAGCCCGGAGATGCTCCAACACCTCCGCCGTATCTCCTTGCGCTGCACTGGTCTCGGGTCGATCGTCCACCCGAGCACTCAAGTCCCTAACCCCTTCATGCAGGGACTGCAGTTGATCACTGATAGTCCGCCCATCTCCAGTAGTGATAGGGCCTCCTACCAGTACTTCCAGCCGCGCAATCCTCTCCTTGAGAGCTTCTGATCGTGTGTCCATCACAGAATCTGCACTCGGTAACAAAGTGGAGCCCTTTCCTCTGAAAGTCTGTACTGACTTCACAAGTCCTTCAATCACAAAACACTGCTCTGATACCTGCTGTCACGGGGTTGTTTCTTAGCCCAAAATTTTTCGACCAAAACCCTACCCGTGCGGCGTATTCCCCTCCTGGGAACACCAGCCTTACTTCCACACGCAGCCGAGTACCGCTGTTTGTAGCGGCAAGATGAAGGATAGCGCCCTCGTGAAGACTCGTACACCCGGCTAGCAGCACGCACCCAACTGCCGATAGCGCTAGTTGTGCTAACTGCCGGTACCGATCACCAGATCCCAGTGTATGCAGCGGCATGCTGCAACACACGCACCAAGTACGCACGTAGTATGCTCGTCCCAAGTGCCGGTCACCCACACCCGACACGCACCAGACCAGGAATCACGGTCCAGCACTTTGGCTTCCAAATTCGACAATCACACCACCAGATTACGGGAATCCACCCAACCTTTATTCAATCAGTAAACAAAGGATATTTACAAGCAATCACTCACCTTGACCACTTGCTGGTCGTGGACATGCAACCCCACGACCTAGCCTCTCAACTCACTTAAGAGACTACCTCACAACCCCAAGGTCGATCCCCACTGATCAACCTAGTTACATGCACTACTCAATATGCAAAGAGGTTGCTACAAGACCAGACACGTACCTGACCCTAAAGGCAGACGCACGACCACAGCAATCAGCAGTCGTCCACTAGATGTCCCCACTCGAACTCCACGAGTAGGCTGCAGCAACACCCAGCGATCTCCTTGCTCGATCAGGGTATTCTCCTCCACAAAGAATGCACGTCGTCCTGGTCCTCACAATTGTTCTCTCAATTGTCTTCTTTTCTCTCCTTGTATTTTCTGAAGCCGTCCTCATCAAATACACGCCTAGATGTGTTAGTTGCAACCGGATATTCTCCATATCCGCCGGAGATCTTCCCTAGTCCAACATAGCGTCCAGATTTGTCCGTGTTTATCTATATGCCCTTATCTCCAAGGCTTGTGTCGAACCTATCTCCAATGAGTCACCACCAATCTCTCATTGGCTCGTGGAGAAGATCATATATTCACTAGATCTTATCCACAACTCTATCTGCAATTCCTGGAATCAACCAATTCAGATAAGCATGCCGGCTACATGGTCGAACCTTGCTGGTTCGACCCTGAGCCAACTCCCGATCAACCTCTCGTGCCAAACCCTAGCCGCTGTGTGCGCACCAAATACCGCAACACAGGTCCATGCCGAACCGCCTAGCCCGCTACCGTGTCTCAATACCGGTATTTGTGTCGGCATCTGTAACGACCTACCCGAACCGGACCGGGTTTTACTTAAAAATATAATCGATGTAACGGTAGTATTCCAGAGAATGAACTGAAATCCAGGAAATAAGTCTCACAACATATAATATGAATCATAGCAATAAATCACGTTCTCTAAAATTTAAAAATCGTCCAACAGTCTCGGACTATTTCCCTGTAGCCACATTTATAACAAAAGAGAATAATGAGGAAGTCCAACTTTATTCTTGATTCGCCATACTAGGGTTGGTAAAAGAACCACCAACCACAATTCTTGTAACGACCTGCCATTTATCACAACATTATGGGCCTAGCTGGCAAGGTGTTAGTCAAAATTTAAGCAAATATGTTCAACATTTTTGTAAACAAAAACATATATAAAGATCCCACAGTCTTGGACCGTTTCCCAGTAGCCACACTTATTTCTCTAATAGTAAAAAGAAAGGAGTCATTTATTTTGCTCCATGCATCAGGTTGTCAATCACCTAATGTAAAGACCCGGAAAAAAAATTAAATAAATAAATAAATATATATATATATATATATATATATATGTATATATTCGACGCGGTGGGATCGAACGTTGGTATCCATGAATTTATTTAAATTATTTACCCGCTACCCGGTTAATTATCAATTACCCGGTCAAGTGGAAAGTATTAGTTAACCGGTTAAGTATTTTTACCCGGTTAAGTAAACCATACCATTTAACCGTTTAAACTAGTAAAGTGAACCGTATCACTTACCCATTTACCCGGCAACGAAGTGTGTTTTCATAAACCCTAGGCCTTCTTTCATTTTATAAGGAGAAGGAGGGGGGGCGTCATGCACATAAGCTCCTTGGACAAACGCCGGCTTCCCCATTGTTTTGGTAAGTTTCTTCCTCTCTTCTTCTTAGTTTGCATGCATACATATGATCAAAGATTATAATACAAGATAATCATGGAAACTAAGACCTGAAATCAACAAGAAAAAGGGAGGATGTAACTGGATTAGAACCAGGAATTCACCCACGAACATAAGTTGCTGCCGTGCAGCAATTCTTGTGTGTTTGTGATTAATTACAGCAACAAGTCATAATCTTTTGCTAATCAGTTGCTGCATCAACGTCCTTACTCATGTTGTAGTAATTAAAGGTGAGATTTCATAGAATTTACAGCCAAGAATGGTAGCACGTCCTGCTGAAAGTGCCAAGGATGGTAGCACGTCCTGCTGAATTGCAGCAACAGCACCATGCCATTTGTGTCACGACCAGTTGCATATACCACGCTGTAGGGTAGTGTTTCTCTTCTACTGGGCGTTGGGTTGTTGTGCGGGAAGAAGGGGACGCGTGGGGCGGTGCTGCTGGTGATAGCTACTCCCCACAAACGGGGCATAGGCAATGACCCGAGTGCAGTGATAGCTACCCCATAAAAAGGCTACGGCTGGGGTGTGCGAGGCACTGGCACTAGAATTGGTAGTAAGAGCTTCCCTACAAACGGGGCATAGCAATCACCCGAGTGCAGTGATAGCTACCTCATAAAAAGGCTACGGCCGGGTGTGCGAGCCACTCGCACTGGAAACGGTAGTGGTAGCCTCCCCATAAAAAGGCTACGGCCGGGTGTGCGGATCACAGCGGACACCTCTCCGCATTGTTTTGGAGTATAGCGGAATCGCTCCACCGCATATTAAAATAAATATATGAAAATGGTGGAATGTACTTGTTTGTTTTATCTATTATACTACTTAGTGTTGTAATCACTAACGCGGAATTGCCTCCGCAGGTGTGCAGATCCGAGATTAGATGATTGACAACTAGAACATGGAGCAAAGTAATATGAGGACTCCTTTTTGTTATTTAATTGAGGAATAAGTGTGGCTGCTGGGAAACGGTCCAAGACTGTGGGATTTTATTATAAGTTATGATTTCTAATAATGTTTGACATAATTGCTTTAATTTTGAGTAACACCTAGCCAGTTAGGCCCACAATATTATCATGAAAAATGGCGGGTCGTTACAGGTGGTATCAGAGCCAAGTTTCCCAAAAGCTCACATCTTATGACTCAAGTACCTTGTTGAAGAGTCCAATATCTATCTTTCTCCGTCATTAGGAAAAAAAATTTTTTTTCTATAACATAACGAATAAATTTTAGATGGCAGGCACCCGAAGGAAGTCGAGTCAAGCTGCGCAGTCGGACACAAACATGGAGAGTGTGTTAGGCCAAATTTTGACGGCCATACAGGGACTAGCGCAGGCTTCAGAAAATACCAGTTCTGTGGTTCAGAACATGGTGCAGAGGTTACCGGGATTGGTAATGGGGAATGGAGCTCCAAATTCGGCTGCGGGTCCTAGTAACGTCCCAAATGGGAATCAGGGGAGCGCCCAAGAGCGGGTAGGAATGGCTGACCCGGGCGAGCGAGGAGAACTTCCAAACCCGGTGCCACCGGTAGTCCGACAAGTGGTACTGCCAGTTGGGGATGACAGTGATCGATACACTGTAGAAAAATTTCGGAAGAACGGAGCTGAGGTATTCATTGGGGGAACTGATCCAATGAAGGCGGAGAGCTGGTTGGACATTATTGAGAAAGCATTTAGAGCTCTCTCTGTGCCTCATCGCCATCAAGTACGGTTGGCGACATGCATGCTTCAGGAGGAAGCATCATATTGGTGGAAGTCCATGGAGAAGACTGTGTTCCATCAACGGGAGATTTCGTCCATTCCTTGGGCGGAATTTGTAACAGCTTTCAATGGACAATATTTTCCTGAGTCTGTTGTTCAGAAGAAAGCACTGGAATTTGCCACTCTAACTCAGAAGGATGATTCAGTCCGAGAGTATGCCAAAAATTTCTTGCAATTGGAGAGATTTGCACCTGGGAGTCTGGCAACTGCCCGGGCCAGAGCAGACAAATTTTTCTGGGGGTTGAAGCCCGAATTGAGGAGTAGGGTTGCTACAGCGCCAAGAGGCACTATAACTGAAGTGATTGAAGCAGCCACTACTCATGAGTTGGTGTACGACTATGTCCGTGCACAGAAACAAGGGAAGGCTACTATACAACATAAGAATGCCAACC
>JAURVB010012468.1:0-29156 GCA_033002965.1 Piper betle | reverse complement strand
CTTTCTTCACAAAGAGTTGATGTTCCCTCAGGCGATCCATAACCTGCTTCAGGTGTCCACGGTGCTCCTCCATGGACTCACTATAAACAACTATGTCATCCAGATACACAACCACAAACTTGTCGAGATAATCATGAAACACATCATTCATCAGATTGCAGAAAGTAGCTGGCGCATTTGTCAACCCAAATGGCATCACAAGGAATTCAAAAGACCCATACCTTGTGACCATAGTTGTTTTTGACACATCCTCCGGCGCAATCCGGACTTGCCAGTATCCTGACCTCAGGTCCAGCTTAGTGAAGACCCGCGCTCCACTCAACCTGTCAAACAGATCAGCAATTAAAGGAACTGGGTACTTGTTCTTGATGGTCACCTTATTCAGTCCCCGGTAGTCGACGCATAGTCTCATCGACCCGTCGTGCTTCTCCTGGAATAGAACTGGCGCCCCATACGGTGCAGTTGATGGCTGAATTTTCCCCGAATCCAGCAGCTCCCCCAGCTGGATTTTGAGTTCTGTGAGTTCTTTAGGCGACATCCTATATGGCGCCTTCGCTGGTGCTCTTGCCCCTGGCTCCAGCTCGATCCGGTGTTCGATCGTCCTCTTGGGAGGTAACCCGTCTGGCAATTCAGTTGGCATCACATCGGAATAGCCTTCCAACAGTTCCAACAGTTCGTCCGGCACCACCACCACGTGATCCGGTTGGACCTCTCTCATCACAGCAAGATAAGTCGAGGCTCCTCGCTTGCACCCCCGAGCCACTTGCATTGCCGACAAGTGCTCGCCACTAAAAGTGCGGTCCTCGACCCCAGAAGGCCTCCCACTGCCACGAACAAAGCTTGCACCCGCCGTGCTCATGATCAGTATACCTCCCAGGTGTGGAAAAACTCCCACTCCAGCAGTACTCATAAACGCATTGCCGAGGATCAAACCAAAGTCATCCATCTCGATGACCATGAGATCCACTCGGCCCTCGAATTCTCCCAGGTTCAGTCTGACACTTCTAGCAATGCCATCCACCTGCTTCGCCTGTGAGTTCACTGCCTTAATCTTACTTGTGTTGGTCCCGGTTTTCAGCCCCAGCTCCGTAGCCATCCCCTTGGAGACAAAACTATGGGTTGCCCCAGTGTCTATCAAGGCTGAAACCTTCCTCCCATTCACTACACACGGAACAAACATCAAATCAGCTCCCCCTGAAGCTGCTCTTCCAGCTCTCAATGCCCCGAGTATCTGAAGGGTAGATGCTCGAGCAGAAGGACCCGCATCCTCCTGGTCATGGTTTGCTTCGGCCACCAAGGCGCTGAGCTTGCCCTTGGTCGGACACTCTCGAGCCAGATGCGGACCATTGCACAGAAAACACCCGGACTTCTTCAGATCAGCTACCTTCCGGTCCTGAGTCCCTGCACTGAAGTTCTGAAACTTCTTCTTCGGTCTCCTGGATGGCTTCCTCATGCCACCCCGCTGATTGCCCTGACCACCCTGGAGTTTCTTGGCCGGACCCACGTCTGTGTTGCTTGGCCCTGGCCTAATATCCACCAGTGCGTCGGCTGCCACCAAAGCTGCAGGTAAATCCTGTATCTTCTGCCTCTTCAGTTCTATCTGCGCCCAAGTCTGCAAACCATTGATAAAGTTGAATAACTTATCATCCTCCGACATATTCTTGATGTCGAGGAGACAAGAGCTGAAGTCTTTGACGTAATCCCTAACTGTTCCTGTCTGTCTCAACCGTTGCAATCGAGACCTCGCCACCCATGTAGTGTTGGTTGGAGAGAATTGCTCCCGAAGCTCCTTTTTCAAGAACTCCCAAGTCTCAATCCGGTGTCGACCAGCTGCTTCATCCTCTTCGGCGCGACATCTATACCATAACTTGGCATCACCGGTCATAAACATACTGGCCATCGAAACCTGGCTATCTTCGGGAACTTTCGCAGCAGTGAAGTATTCCTGCATGTCCCAGATGAAGTTTTCCAGGTCCTTGGCTGACCTGGTCCCCTCGAACTTCTTTGGCTCGGGCACCTTGAGCCTTCCTGGAACGGCTTCTTCTGCTACACGATCAGCAATACCCTGCTGAGGCCGCGCTACCCACACTTGTTTGAGCAAAGCCACATCTGCGTGCATTTCCTCAACCGCAGCCCGGAGATCTCCCATCTCCGCCGTCTCACCTCGCACCTGGCTGGACTCGGCCCAAGTGGTAAACCGAGTGTTCAAGTCCCACAACCCTTCTGCCAGAGACTGCAATTTGTCGAAGGCGGTATGTCCGTCTCCATCACTGGTAGGCCCTCCTACCAGCACTTCCAGCCGTGCGACCCTCTCTCTGAGAGCATCAGTGGATCGAGTATCCATCTCACCGGTAAATGTGGAGAACCCTCCCCCGAAGGTTATAGTGCAACTTCTTCACAGGATGCTTCGTCGACCAGTTTTCACCGAAACTCAGCTCTGATACCTCTGTCACGGGCCGCTCTCTATGGGACAAAATTTTTCGCCCCAACAGCAAACCGCGCGGCGTGTTTCGCCCCCGAAACACCAGCCTCCCTTCAAAGTACGCAACAGAAACCCCACTACACGTGTAGCGGGACGATCTCTACAAGAGACCCGAAGCCACACCCCTGCGCTCCTGCAAATCACGACGCACGCCGAACACAAATACCAGCACCCAAATTGCCCAGTGCACGATATCGTTCGGTACCGATAGACAATTCTCAAAACATCCACAATAGCAAACCAAGCAAGTAGTATGAAGCGACTCTGATCGATCACCCAATATCGATCCTTGACACCAATCCCCTGATCGGTATCGCAGCAAGTTCCCGGAATCAAGGAACGCCGCTAGTACCCAAAATCAGACGCCAACACCACAATTACGGAACCCCTGTTCCAACCTTGAATTAAACACAAAACAAGGATACAGCAATCACCCCTATGATCGCTTACACCATGGACATGCAAACCCCACGGTGTTCAACTCTTCCCCTGAAGAGTAGCGAGAACTAGAGCACCCACACTCACATTCGTCCTCACAAATCACAACCCCGAGCAGCCACCCACGACCTACTCGTTTACATGCAAAACCCTCAACCAAGTAATGCAAACTAGGTTATGAGAAGAACTACGTCGTACCTCCAATCACAGCACCACGACCAGCAACCCTATGCCGTCGAACTCGTGAAGAATCAACTCCCGGAATTGATCTGCAGCACTCCACGAACTTGGCTTGATGAGGTTTCTTTCTTCTCCACAAGAAAGAGCAGACGTTCCACCAAGACCCTTCTCAGCAGTTCTTCCTTTTTTTCCTCACGTTGGCTTCCTCCTTATATAGGAGTCTCCACGTTGTTGCTACTTCCTTCCAAGATAAACTACAATCTGAGCATAATCTTTTCCCAAAAGATTATCTCCAAGATCTCCCACGAACCTGGACTCCCTCGACGTCTCAATTCGATCCAGCCCTGGGCGTGCTTATCTTCAATTCAGTTGCAATCTTATCTCCAAGATTCCGATCAAGATCCATCTCTATCTCTATCGGCAAACAAAGTCCAGCGCTGGTAGTTAGTTACAACCACCACACGTCCAACCCCCTGGCTCGACCCAAGTCTTCGGCTCGACCAACCAGCAACCTCGTGCACGTCCCAGACGCACCACCGATAACCCCTGCTACCGATAAGCCTCCAGTACCGATCAACTCCCATCCATCGATCATGCTGGTGCAGCCAGACCCATCGCTACCGATCACGACTCGATCACCGCTCGCTAGCCAAGTCTCGGTCACGTAGCGTGATACCGCAACTTGCTACCGCTATCTGCTCGCTACTTGAGTCGCACCGCAACCTCGCTATGTGTCGGTCATGGCTCGATCAAAACCCCGCTAGCGCCCCACGCTCGCGCACGCTGCACCGTGTCTCGGCAGCGCTCGATCACGCCAACGCCTCGCTCGCGCCAATGCTCGAGCACGCTGCACCGATGTCTCGGCAGCGCTCGATCACATCGCTCGTTCACCCGCGCACGCTAGTGATCGCACCCCAGCATCGAACCAGCGCACACCCGGCACTCCGTGATCCGCACGCAGCGATCAACCTCGAGTCCTCGCGCTCGGTTCTCGGCACCAATGCTCGATCATGATCGACGCCCAAGTGCTCGGTCACCAGCACTTGTCTCGATCATCTTGAGGTTTATTTGGTCTCCGACCTGACTCATGCTCGGCACTTCGTTACCTGCAACTGCAACACCGTGTTAGCCTCAACCAGTTGTTTCACCACTCGAATAGCCCCGTGCTACTCGTGTCGGACCCGGCATGCATGGGAACAACTGCCCAATCCCGCGCACCCGGCACGTCCTCGGACTAAGGCGGTAACATCTACCATAGTGGAGTTGGTAATGGTTTCATCCATGATAAATGGTGGAGACAATTATTTTTCCCATCTAGGTTTCTTCTATGATAAACAAATTCATCGAATATAGCAATAATTTTATTAACATATTTTCTAACATCAACCTCATTCACATATTTAGCTCTAAGAAACTTCTACCAAAGGTTTTGCACATGATGATCAAGTCTTTTTCCCAAATTTCAATTCTAATTTGTCTAAAATCTGTTTAGTGGTCTTAGTATTAAAATATATGACATACAAAGAGATTTGCTTGAACCAACAAGAACAAAAATTTTGTAATGTCATTTGCTAACTTCCAATTCATATAGGCTTTAAAATTTTTGTATTAATTAGCCATATCCTTTTTGGGTTAACAAGAATCATATCTTCGTATCTATAAAACCCAAGGAGTATGCCTAGTCTTTGTTTCTAATCAATACAATTAGTGTTGCCTTTCAGCACCTCAATACAATTAGTCTTTGTTTCTAATCATACACCAGAGGAGTGGGTAAAAGAAACTCCTATAACCATGCACAAGCTAAATTAATTGCATCAATTGATAAGGATTTTGCTTTCATATATATAATTTTAATTACCGAACGGAGATTTTGCAAATTATATGACACATAAAATTACATAATCTGCATTGTCCAATGGAGATTTTGCAAACTATATAATTTATATGAATGAAATAAGATAAAATGAAGTATGAATATTACATTACCAGATGATGATTTTGTGATGAACATAACTAATTTTACCATAAAACTATCATGCATGTTTATGATCTTTTCAGTAATAAAAGCGGGCAATCGCTTGATATTGTTAGAAAAGATACATAGAAATACACAATAAAATAAATTAATTAATTAAAAATACACACCTTCAATGCTTTCCATTGCCATAAGAACTTGAGATGCTTCCTAATGGCACAATAAAACCTAAGTATAAGAATAGTTTATTCACAAATACATACTTATTAAGAAATGTAGATCACAAGGATATTTGTGAGCTGAAACATACATTCAACCGTTAATAAAACAACAATGCGCACGCATTCAACCGATAATAAAACTACAACGCACACACTTCAAATAATGGAAATTCAATTTCATTCAGCATACTAATTATATCAATAAGGAATCAATCTGATATTCTAAACACGATAAACAAAACCATTTGCAACCAAATATTTTGTTAATGGATCTGCTCAATTATTCTTAGTTGATATTCTTTTAATACAAACTTCATATTTCCTCAACATAACAATCGTCAATATATTATCACACGTCATAATAATAGGTCTCTCAATGCAGGCAATCACTAATAAATTCGTTATGAATTTTTTAGAGATAAATCACCTCCTTGGAAACCAAATTGAGTACGGGGAGAGATCAGTCCCAAGCCAAGGATGGTAGAGATTGCCCAATTACCACGTCCTCATGTTTGCCCTTAGCGTGCTATACTGTAGAAATGTGGAGGGGAGCTTCTTATCATCGTGAGGACTTGTATGAGTGAAATGAGACGGCTTCAAATGGTTGTGTGTCAATCGGCCTATTAAGGATTTATCACCTTATAAACTTCACTTGGGGGATAAAAGTTTAGCTGAAATTGAAGGTAGTAGAGATTATGCACCACTAAGCGCTATGATAAACTATAATTTTATAGATATATTCTCACAAATAATAATGCTTTATGTTTGCCAGCTACATCAGATATTAGAGCTTATAGGAGGAATCCCATGTATTGCAGTACTGATGATTGCAACGATTGGATAGTTGTTCATCCCAAACTTGAAGGAGGCTCGGATATGGGTGTGTTAAGCTTGGACGATGGGAGCATTCAACCCAATTAACTGGGTCTGTCAAAGTCTACATTTTCTTTACCTACATGGGCTGTTCCTAATTTCAATTAGTTATATAATATTTGTTGGGTTATTAACTGGGTCTTAATTAGAAGTTATATAATATTTGTTGAGTTATTAACTGGTGTTTTATGTCAAATTTTGGATTCAAAGATGATATGTTTGGAAAGAAAGATTTTCGCTGTTGGAACATCGGATTCGCTTTCCCTTTGATCGTTGGGGAAGTTTTGTATTTGATCCATTTCTTGGAATATTGTTTTTATTAATCTTGATGGACATTATACTAACCGCACCAGATTCATTATACAGCTTGGTAAATGGGAAGTGAAATAGATAAGGGGTCACGTTATGCCAGAGTGCTTCTGCTTGGGCCTTGCAGGTCTTCATGGGTGCAGAAGGTTGCATTTGTTTGATCATATTTTCATGGTTAATAAGGGCAGAAGCTGTCGTGAGATGCATGGGCATAATTATTTTATTACCGATTGGATGCATGAACGTCCGTAACATCATAGTTTAAAACTCAAAACTAGGACAATTTAGAGTCATTTATATCAAAATTTTAATTTATCTAAAAAAAGTTGCATGAAATTAATATATAGAGATCTTTTAAAACTTGAAATTAATAAATATATAATTTACATCATTTAAAAATACTTATTTAACTAATTTAAAAAATAGATAATATATTTTAATAATTTTTATAACTCAACTTGAAGAGTCAATTGTAAATTCAATTAATGTAAAATCATTGATGGAGTTTGACTTGACAAATTATATTGTGGAGTCTATTAATAAAGTTTTTTAAGTAAAAAATAAGTTTTAAAACTATACAGTAATGTGAGTGAGCAATGAGTATGGGCACGATATTACGAGGACAATTTTATAATTTTAATATTTTAACCAAAGAATGTGTATATTTATGTACAACTAATTTTATATTTTAAACCCTAAATTTGAATATATTATAAAGTTTTAATAAAAAACATTCAATAAACCTATTTTTATATGATTTATAAAGTTTATCAAATTGACCAAAATAAAATATTTTAGAACGGTTGATTCGATGTGATGAAATGCTCATCCTTATAACATCTTAAATGAATATGAGAGAGTCGATGTTGCAAAGCCTATGATAGTCCATTGAGGTAGTAACCTCACTCAAAATTAGTTATACATTTCCCGAGATAAATAGACTCAATGGATTAGTTATGTAATAGATAAATGGTCAGAAAGTTGTGTAATAGATATTCGAAAATGATAAAAGAATATACTTTAAATAATTTCTTTATTGCTCAACAATTTGAATAACTTGATGAATTGATACAACAACATACCCAAAGGAGGACGTTTGCGACTATCTAATATATTTTACACGACCTCGTCAACTTTCAATATAGATTTATATGTTTCCAAAATCGTCGCCCTCTTTAAATATCAAGAATAAATTGATAAATTAAGCTTAGTTTTGAACGGCCCAATGATTAGAAAATTCACATGAAAGAGAGAACTTAAGAAAAATATACCGGTTAATATATGCTTCATTTCTTTAATACAGTGTAAACAAATTATCTAATCAAATTATGTTAATGATGCTGTAACACAAATAGGCATCAAAAAGATTGCAATAAAAAAATATATTAGAAAAATTACAGCATACATGTAATATAATATATTACTGGCTTCGCCCGTTTCCATATCCATCAGATCTATGTCCGCGTCCACGTAGACATAATAAATGTCCATTTCTATACATTTATGTCTTTTTTGTAATGACAAATTCTTCTTCTTGGCAAGCAAGTAAATCGAACTAAATCCTAAATATATACAACACAGTGTGGAAACATAGTTTTAAAATTCTTTTTATTTTTATTTTTTGACTCGATTACATTCCATCTCAAATATTCCAGTAGTTAATATATGCATCATTTCTTTAATATAGTGTAAACAAATTATCTAATCAAATTATGCTAAAGAAGCTGTAAAACAAATAGGCATAAAAAAGATTACAATAAAAAAATATATTAGAAAAGGAGAGCATACATATAATATAATATACTATTGTCTCTGCCCGTTTCCATGTCCATTAAATTTATCAAAAACAAATATATTTTATGTCTGTGTTTATGTTTGCATCCATATGGACAGAATAAATGTTCATTTTATACATTTATGCCTTTTTTGCAATGTCAAATTTCTCTTCTTGGCAAGCAAGGAAATCGAATTAAACCCTAAATATATACAACACTATTTGGAAACATAGTTTTACAATTCTTTTTTATTTTTTGAGTCGACTATATTCCATTCCATGGTTTTCCTAATCAAATTCTTAATGCAAACGACTCCCCGTGTGGTTGCATGACATGACATGGGCTAGCAGTTTTGTTTCTTTTTTCAATAAATAAATTTAAAGAAAAAAACCGGTTGGTGCCATATTCAAACAGGTACAGATGATTCCAATGAAAACTGATATTTCTTGTTTTTGGTATGATAAAAACAAATCCGATGTAACGATGTTCAAAGCGTTATCATCCTCGCTGATGTCAAACAGCAACCCTTTTGTTTTTACATTTTACTGCTTGCATGATGCATGGCATCAACGTTGAACAAATACCGAACTTTTTTCATGAAAGATTGGATTAGACGTGAAGTGTTTCTGATACGACGGTTAAAATATTACTAAGGATAAGCTTTTTATCATTTCCATGCTCTTTTTTGTTAATCACCTGAGGAATCTTAATCTTTTTCCATATTTGTAAATGATTTTATGCACGCAAACATAGTTTGAGACCCCACGGTGTGATAGCGTCTCAATGGTTGGGGGTCACTAGTCTCGTCGCACACAACCGATTTAGAACAGCTCAGTCACTTGGAAAGGTTGATCTAAGGTTAAGATACTTTAAACGTTAATCCCATCAAATCAGTGTCAACTCACCATTTGAAAGAGATCCCTTTTATTGTGCATTGAACCATTGACCAGCATTCCTCCTGATTAATCCTGCTCTTTTCCTGTTCCAACATCTTGCCTGAAAAAAACAAGTTCCGTTGATTAGATCTGTGCCCCAGTTGGAAAAAAACACTTTAAGAAGGGGTTTGGTTACAATATAAAATTTTACATGAAGTCTCTGAAAAATTATAAGACAAAGTTTTTTTATTATAGTTATAAAAGTTGACAAAGCCCATAAAATAATATTTGGTAATTATAATTATTGAGAGAGTTTTGTCCCATGTTTAAAATATAAAAATACCCTCTTTTTTATTTTGTAAAATTTTGTGTGTTTTTTTTGAATGTCTCTAGCACTTTATATTTTAACTAATGATATTTTTTAAAAATACTTGATATCATTTGAATTAATTATTCATGTTACCTTGAATAGAGATCTAACTCTAATTATACTACAAAAAATACTCCTAGGTGAAAGCCAAAATCGGTAATGAACTAAAAGTGAATTATTAATTTGGTTCAATTTTAAATTAATTTGGTTTGATTTTCTATTGGGTTGTGGACAAACCAAATTCCATAACGAGACTCATTATTGAACCGAACAAAATTAATTGAAAGAACCAAAAAAAATTTTAAAAAATAAATTTATATTTTATGTTAATTAACATGCAAATACAATATTTTATGATGAATTTTTATTTATTATTATATATATATACTTATTAAATGATTACATTCACGGAAATAATCATATAATTTTGATTAAATAAATAAACAAATTTATTTTGTTAACATTGATATAATTAAGTTATTCAATTGCCAAACCAATCGAATTAAAATATTTGAATTCAATTTGGTTTAATTTTGAAAGTATTTCGGTTTAGTTTCTATTGTAAAATCTCGATGCCCAATGCAATTCAGGAAATTAGGTTTAATTCTAACCATTACTCGGCCCTAATTAAGAAAATTTGCTAAACACGAATTTAAGCGATTACCTATTATATATAATTTTATATTTTTAACAAAGAAGTTTTAAACAGCTCAACCAAAAATCTAATTATAGGATAAAAAAAATCAAGTTGGTAAGGAAAATGGCCGCCAACCCAATTAAGGCAACAGTGGGCAAAATGCGGAGAAAGCTAGCAGATTGTTTGCAAGTAAAAAGGTCGAGTGTTTCGGGGTAAAACCCAAAAGCCAGAGCAACCCCCAAAACTTACGTGGGCGTGACGGAGGTTCACCAGTTCAACACACAATGCAGAGTTACAAGGCGCTCACATAATGGCGGTGGCATTCACCCGTCCCCCGCAAATATTTTCTCAACTTCGGAGAAGATCTCCTCCTCCCCATGGCCACAAAAAAAAAACCGCCACAGTAACCACACCATTCATTATATTCTAAAAGAATTTCTACCCAGCTAGCCTTGCTTTTCCCTCTTTGGATGCCGTGTCCAAACAGTCCTCGCTTTCTGCTACCCCCTCCCTCCCTCCGAAATCAACTTGCCGACAATTACCATGATTGATACACAACTATTCCTCTACAAACCCAAGTGGTACGGTCGACCAAGTAGTCTATGGAGCTACTTACTACGAAGCTAGTGTGCGAACCTTAAACAACCGCTAGACAAACGTAGTAATCGACGGCCATCACGGGCGAACTTCCCGGATCACAGCTCACGCACTCGATCGATATCGACTCACACCCAACTCAAGCAAAAGATCTGGCGGTGCGTTCGTACTTCCATCGTCAGCACCCCTCCCCCACACAACACTCTCACCTCTTCCATTCGTCCAATTCGTTTCCCCATGAACTGTACGGGCTAGCTCTTCACATCTTGCATCAGTCTCACGTGGGTTCTGATAAACTAAATAGTGTTTTGTAAGCGTGTATGATATTCATATATGTAAATCCGCTTGTGTAAATGACATGTGATGGGAACAATCTGGTGTGAATTAACTATCAATCTTCTTGGGTTCGTTGGGTTTAATCAGAGGAAGATTTGTTCCACTTCAATCATGACCTGCTGGGTGGACATCACTTGAGGGGAGTGCATGCACCTCGAACGTCCCCTTTTCGCAGAACTACTTTTCATTGTTTTGGTGTTAGAAGTTTATATATATACTAATAACGATATGTAGATGTTATTGTATATATTTAGTACCATTTGACAGTGGTAATTGCTGTAATTGACATTATGTTAGTTAACTAATTAGCGGCATGATAAGTGGGCCCTCCCCCAATCCCCAGCCCTACGTTTACGCAGGGTGGTTGTTAATCTCTTAATCTAATTTTTATGAATAAAAAAAAGAATTACAGTTGTCTCTTACCCACAGTCAAAATAAAACAAAATAAAATAAATAAGTCAAATTATTATAATTTTTTCTCTCCATTAATTTTTTAATTATAATTTATATTTAAAATATCAAATTATTACATTAATTATCTCCTTGATTTATAAAATTGAAGCCTAGCTAAGCAGGGCCTCTAGAGGGCAATGTAATCTATAACAAAGAGATTTATAGCTAAACTTGGTCTCCCATTATCTTCTTCGCTCTAGAAAACAATTTTGTTGGGTTTACTTGCCTATACCCTAGTAGTAATACATGAGTTATACGAAGCTTTATAAATGTGTTATTTATAATATAAGCTTTTATATTAATAAAAGAAAAACTATAAGTAGATAAAAAATAAGAGTTTCAAATAATTAAAATATTACACAATAAAAATAATATATTAATTTATTACAATTTATCTTGTCATTCAATAATTAGAGTTTATCTATAAGATCAAAGTATCATCTCCATATTTAATATATAATTTATCAATAAAATCAAGGTCTATCATGAATACAAATAAAGACTATAATCTTCTTATTCAATTTAAAATTTATCTTTGGGCCTATCCCCCATTTACACTGCCTAGACGGTCCAAAGCATAAATAATTCATCAACAAATGAACATGACCAATAATTTTTCAATAATATTTGCTTTGCAACGGTTAACGTAATGCAAACTCGATCAGGATCAAATCAAATAATTATATGAAACCAATTGATCTTCAATATCTAATTCATTTTAAAGAACTCATATCTTATGTAGTGTTTGTTGCATTCTAGATTAATTGATCCAAATTTGTCCCGTAAATTTTATCTATCTAATGACAAATTTACCGGCTAATTTTCCCGGCAAAATTCCTTTGCTGGTGTTGGCCGTAATTTAATTATACGCTTCCCGGACATGTTTATTGAGATTGTAAGGGGATGAATTTTGTATTGATTAATTATCTATAAATAAGACCCGTATTATTTTGTGTGTTGAGTTATCTTGCATGTATATTGGAGAGATTTTAGATTCCCTTAGTATTTATGATAGAGATTTAGTGAGATTTAAACGGTGGATATTGATTTTCTTCTTAGTGGTTAAGATCATATCAACAAGTAAAATAGTATTCAATGATTATGTCCAATTCTGCTGCCAAGATTATAAATATATCTTCATTTTGCTTTGTTTTCAACTAAATATACAATTAATATAATTTACATAAATACTCTACTCTTTCACAAGCCGAATTGGGTACAAACATTTAACCGATAATCTCCTTCCTTTCTTTCGCTCTTTTTCCCCGGTAAATTTTCCTTATCTACATAGGAAAAAAATACGCCCTCCTTGCTTGAAACACAATTAAAATCTGAGTTTGTTCACCTTGAACCTATTCCATGCTTATAACTGCCCTTTGCTCCATGGTGGCCTAGAAAGTGGCATTCAAGGTGTACGAGTTTTATCGTACCGAAAACTAGGAATAGCATTAAGGATATGAAAGCCTCACAAACAGACAACCCGCACCTTATCATCAGAGATCTCTACTGCTCGCTGGCAACCAAATGGGCAAAGACAGTTGTGATCAAGCAAACAAACTCAAGATTTCACCATCTAATTCTCATGGGTACAAACCATTTTGCCTTGTCTGCCACCATCCCTATGATTCTGAGAATTTGTGTTAGAGAACTGATCGTATATCATAATAAAGTCATCCAAGTAATGAATTAAGAGGGGAGTTGAATGGTGGGCGAAAACCGAAAAGTGGGAACATTTTGGTGCGTGGTTGTAAATGGATGGACGGGGACAGCGGAAAGGCAAAAGGCTACCGCCATTAGCAGGGAAGGGAGTGTGAGGTGTGTGACTGTGAGTCGATCTGAAGTATTCCAGAGAGGGAGAGAGAGGTGCTGCACTGAGCAGCAGATATAACGTGAGACAGTAGAAGGGGACTGCTTGGAAGGGGCAGGGTGGCGTCCATTAAAGCCCCAAGGGTGGTAGCAGTTAAGCCCCCTCTTGCCCCCCACCTTTCCCAGTCCACGTGCGTCTGCAGTTCTCGTTGATGGCCCCTTCCCTTCTCCCTCTTCCCACCCGGCCGCCATTAAAGATTTAGCTGCTACCTAGCTCTGAGTGAATCTTGCGGATGTTTGGAGCGTGAAATCCTTGAAAGAGACGAGGACTTCGGCACAGTGCAGTTTTTTCTTGGGTTTCTCGGCCATGTCGGAGGGATTCGAGCTTGGGCCATTCCATGTCCCTCAACAGAGCCGAAGGGACAAGCTCCGGTCGCTGGAGGGGTTGCACCCGCCTCTCTACGACCACACGATCACAGACGCCGTCCTTCACCATCACCACAATCCGCCGCCACCGCCGCCAATGCTAGCTCTTCCTCCACCGGTGAAGCAGGAAGGCAGGTTCAATCTCATGGGCTTCCCCCGCCGGCGACAGAGTCGATCACCATCTCCCACACTTCCTTTTAGCTTCCTCTACCACCACCACCACCTCCTCCTCCCCCACCACCACCACCTCGTCGATCTCCCTCCTTCCCTCGCCGCCAACCCTAGCAGCTCCTACATCTGCCCCGGCCAGGCCTTCGAGCAGCCGCTGCTGGGTAGCAACCGTCTCCTCTACAAGCCGAGCTTCCCCGTGGCCACGACCCACCAAGGCCTGTCTCTCTCCCTCTCCTCCCAGACCTTCAATCCCGACGCCTCCTCGGCCCCTCCACCGGCCATGGACAACTACATCGTCATCGGCGGCGACCCGTCGAGGAGCATCGGCCCTCTCGGTCCCTTCACCGGTTACTCCGAGGTGCTCAAGGGGTCCACGTTTCTGAAGCCTGCCCAGCAGCTCTTGGAGGAGTTCTGCGATGTGGGTCAGAGGGCTTACTACTTGGAGAACATCTCCCCGCCTGATGTCGATATGGATATGGCCGACCACTCCACCGGAGTTGGCTCTAGCGGTGGCGATCATGGCGAGTATAGTCGGAGGAAGATAAGGCTTGTCTCTATGCTCAACGAGGTATGCACTTTCTTGATCAGTCTTTTGTAGTTGCGTGTGTTTCTTTCTTGCTCTACACATTCATGTTCTGAAAGCGCTCACCAGATTTTTTTCTCTTTCATTCATTTTCTAGCTATCATTGCTCTTTGGTTGCTCATGTTTAAAGCTTGATGGTTGATTGAATTACTGTGAATTATTGCTAAACTGGTTGAAGCATATTCTTCCTCTATGTGAAAGTTGGGACGAGATAATAGTTGGGAATTGTTGCAACGTCTGAGCCTAGACGTACACGTTTTGGACCGAGTCTTTGACCGTCCCTTGTAGCTAGCCAGTATTCTTCATGAATGAATTATTGAGTGATTGCCACTACAGTTTTGTTACTGTGTGTGATGCCTTGTCTACATAAATGTAGGCCTTGATTGATTGATAGAACGATTGGGTCCTTATATACCTTATCTACTGCTAGTAAGAAGATTTGACGAGAGGTGTTAAATTAACTGTTTTCTACCCTGGCTAATTGTTTCTTTGGTTTACAAGCTGTATATTTGCCATGTGCATCCAGTAGTGACTTGGGCTCCTTTCTCACGCAACCACGACATGACAAAACTATTTGTAGAAGCTAATTGTTACTATATATGTTGGTCGAAGTTTTTGTAGGTTTTTCTAGTTTAAAAGAAAACTAACCAATTAACATGGTATTCATCTTTTGCTTTTATGTTTCTTGTTACATGACAATAACCTGACCCAGAGTTTCTTATTGTATTTATTTTTCACATTCAAATGCGATGTACATAATTTGAAGCTGTCAGCGCGAAGTAGAGTTGAAGTCCTATACTCTTGAACTGTTTACCCAAACAAGGATGATTAACATTGCCGTACTTAACATTTTCTGCTAATTTAGTGTTTCCTTTGTGTGGTAAAGTATCTTTCATGTGTTTGATTAGGTTATTTGTATGTTTGTGTAGGAAATGGTGAGTAGAGTGTGGTAGTTGCTTCTAGTAGACGCTGGACTAATTGGAGGTCAATTATGCAGTGAACGGCCTGCACTCAATGCATATTTGCGAAAAACATTGCATGACTTAATAAGTAATTTTGGGGAAACTCTTTGTGCAACACTCTAAAGTATCTCTATTTTCCTGTTTATTATGTTCAGGATGTCATCTTAATTTGCATGGCATGCACGTGTAATTTATGGTTTCAACTAAGCTAATTTTTTCTTGCAAATTTGCCAAATACTATATGGGTAATCGTATGTTTATACTTTATGGTTTGATTGTTATCAAGCAGCGAGTGTTATAATTAACACATTAATATGTTGTGTTCTATTTTCATCTGTTACATATGTACACGGTGCTTGTCTTGCTTATTTATGTTGAATTATGTGGTTGTCGTATGTGTTGGGCTTTATAAAGATGCACAAAATAGCCTCTATATCGGTTGGAACTCTATTCACTTTTTGTGGCTATTTGTTTGTTTCTAGCATCTAACTTCAAATGGTACCTTACACACTTGTAAGAGGAATGCTTACTGGGGAGTGCAAGTTTATCTTGTTATAATCAAGATTATGATAAAAGTTTTGTTTGCATGCCCAGGTTTGCAAGGGATATAGGCACTATTACCAGCAGATGCAAGCAGTAATGGCCTCGTTTGAGTCTGTGCATGGACTTAGCAAGGTTGCCCCATTCACTCCCTTGGCTCTCAGAGCTTTGTCAAAGCACTTTCGAAACCTTAAGAATGCTATTGCAACACAACTTCGATCCTGCAAAAATAGGGCTGAAGACAGCTCAAACAACGATGATGAGCCTCAATTCAACCTTTCCGCCCAACATCTTGAGCATCAACGAGTGGCTCATGCCCCTGGCGTCTATGAACAGCATCATGTTTGGAGACCTCAGAGAGGGCTACCTGAACGAGCTGTTGCTGTTCTACGGGCATGGTTGTTTGAACACTTCTTGCATCCGTAAGAACAAACTATTCCCTCAATTTTATGTTGTAAATTCGATAATTGGACTTAATGTTTGGTGTTCTTAGAACTGTGATCAACTTACCTAATACTTTGTCTTTTTAATCATTATCTATTTGTGTTTGTGTAGATATCCGACAGACACTGATAAACATATGCTAGCTAAGCAAACAGGTCTCTCTAGAAACCAGGTACTCCTTCAATATCATTAAAAAAACAAAGGAAAGAATGAAACTTTGTTATCGATTAAAGAATTTTAAGGTTTACTGCGCTAAATCCGTTCGTTGACCTTCTATTAAGAAACCATGGCAAAATAATGAACAGTTGAAGAAAGGTACAACGAACCCATAATTATTTGAAGAAATTGGTTGTCAAGTTGATTAGGTTTTTGCTCGTTAGGTGCCGGGAATCCCTGACTATACATGTAGACAACCTGACTGTATAACATTGTTGGGTCAAAAGTCGCTAAGTTACATTGGATAATGCATATATGCATATGAAATTAACCTTTTCAAGGGAAATGGATCATAAATTCGGTTCTAATCTCCATTTTCGTAGGACCCAAAATGTTAAGTGTTATATTTCTACGATTCGTAAACATGGCATATAATGTGAATAGGTGTCGAACTGGTTTATTAATGCCAGAGTCAGACTGTGGAAGCCAATGGTGGAAGAAATTCATTCACTTGAAGTGAGACAAAATCAGAAGGCTCCCGAATGCAGCAGGGATCAAGATGTGAGCAGGCAAGGCAACGCTTCCAACACATTATCTTTGCCCACAAACGAGCAAACATATGTTGAAAACCAACAACCAGCAAATGAGCTTGCCGCCATACCCAACCATACTGCTGCCCAGACCATTAACTTCTCATATGACAACCAGCAAATGGAAGTTGCACCAGTTGGTCACCATGTTGCTGCCGGAGGAGCTGGAGCCCCCGGAGTGTCGCTTACTCTAGGTCTCCACCAAGGCAACGGGGCTTGTCTTCCAGAGCATTACCCCTTAGGCGTTGCACATTTTGGCCTCGGTAGCATTGGAGGAAGCAGCGCCTCCTACGGCGGATTTGGTGGTTTTAGCGGCCAAATCCGGCACTTCGACGGCCGGCTGCTAGGTTGATGATCAATTCATGTTTCGTACTAGAAACAATATTTTGTCTTGGTACCCATATATAACAAGGTACTTGATTGCAATGCAAGATCATAACAATCACACTCTCAATGTGGATATGGAAATGATTAGAAAATCGAACTGCTTCTTGTTTTACCAGTGTACTTTTGATGGTCTGGACTGATATATGCTTCGACATGATATACACTCATGGCACATGTAAATAAAAACGTTATAGTATTTGCATGGTTGAGTATGAATGTGCTTGGGTCCTCGTAAAAGGAGTTTCGGTGATGATTGTGTATCTTTTGGGAAGAATCTCGTTCCATCTCTCTAGCTCTATCTCTGCGGGTAATCTCTGGTTTTATGGTGCAGATGGGAAAGCAAGGCTGTAAAGGCTTTGGTCGAATATGGCGCTGGAATCGAGATGTACCCTCTTCCTTTTCGCTCCTGTACCTATCTCCTTGCGATGGACTTCAAAGATAATTGAAGAAAAAAAAAATTGTCCGACATGAGCAACCGGCATGATTGAACTTTGAAAACCGGCATTGGCTGCACCAAGTTCTCAAGCCTGCGTTCCTGGGTTGAAGTCGACTCACTGAGTCATCGATTCATGACTCGGTTGCCACTGATCCCTGCGTCGAATCTGCCCCCACAAGCACAGACACGGTTCCGGTATAAATACTAATGGTTTGATCGAACTAGAATGTTCTTGAAGTTCAGTTTGGTTTGATTTCGTTAAGTTAAAGTTTGACTCTAATCAAGCGACTACACATATTTTTTATATAGTCATCGACATAAATATAAAAAAAATAAACGTAATTATACGATGGTTGTACATGATAATATATTAATTATATTCACGAATAAATTATTTAGTTTATAATTAAATTAAAATTAAATTATTTAAATATTTATAATTAATTTTATTTCAAATTATATGAATATATATATATATATTAATAATGTTCGACGAAGTGTGTTTTGAGCTCAACTCGAATTCAAAATAATTAATTAGAGCTTGAACATATTTTAATTCGACTTGACTTGTTCGATTAGTGCCTTAAGTTCAGATACAATTTATATTAGGTGTAGATGATATGCCATGTGCAGTAGATGATTCCTTTGTTGATAAATATAAATTGAAGGATGAGTTGATAAATTTTAAATTTAAAGATAATTCCTATTAATTAAATATTTTATTTTACTTTATTGGTTGAATCTCTTCCTTTTTAGCTGCTTAATTTTTAGTTCTCATTTCATTAATGAGAGTTATTGAGTTAGGTGTAAGAGTTGGGGGGTTATTTTTTGTGATAACCCAATTCGATCCAAGCCCGAACCGAATTAAAGTGATAAATTTTTGGGCATTAATTTATGAACCATTAAAATAGAAAATACCTAAACCAAGACCTTAACCATTCAAAAGTGTCATAAGAGAGAAGAAGGAAACTTGAGTGTGGATTTTAAATGTGCATGTGAAGTCATGGAAACATTCAGGTGCACACTCTTAAAATTGGGTTAATGAAAATACGACACTTTATGTGAGCCGAAATTACAAAAGAGACTACGTATCATCAAGAAAATCAACCGGTCTCCTTGCAACTAAGATGGTTGGAAACTTTTTCCAATAACACATAACCTCTAAATATTTGCACATAAAGACAACCAAAACATTCACATAATTCACATTGATCAACACACAAATAATTTCATAATACCATTCCACACATTCCAATCATTTAAACATTCCTCAACCAAGGAAAATCATGACCATCAAGTCAGAATTTTTTGTTTTGTATTCACATAGGTCATTCTCCTGGGAACCAAAACAACTAGTAGTTCTTCCGACCCATATTTTTCTTTGTTTAGAAGCATTTGCACAAGTAACATGATTTTATATACATGGTTTTTATTACCCATCAGTTTCATGACTCCGAGGCTTAGAGAACACATGCAAAAAAATAATCAGACTTGCATGTTGAGAATATTCGGTTTGCAATATAGAGGAAATATAATTAGGAAAAATAACACATCATGACAAGGGGCAATCATGTCATATTCTCATAGGCCATCATCATTCTTATAAAAAACACATGCTGAACTCAAAATATTGCACAACACACAAAACATCCCAGCATGCTCCACGAATCTCCACGATCCCTCAACCTAAGCCGGCCAATGCCAACATTGCCCACGTACATACATATAGGTAAAACGCGAGTAATTGGGTGACTACTAATCCCAAATAACTATTAAAAAAATATCAAGCTAACAGATGGCAATAATGCTCATGTCCACATAAAGTATTGAAACTTTACGAAATCCCTCGCAAGGGCAACTAGGAAAAAGGGGAGGGACGCTAAGCCATCATAAAACATACATAAGAAGGGAGAAGTCGCACAAGGCACAAATTCACACATATATATCATAATATTATCAACACCCTTACAACAACCTCAATATATCACTCATCATTGTACTCACATGACTTGAAACTAAATGCCAAAAAAATACCCATAAGTATAAATACTAGGCTGGGAAGGGGATTTTATAATTAGCATTGACACGTCTTTGAGGTGGATCTTACTACTTTAAATATCACATCAAAGGGATCTCATCCTTAAATTTTTATTAAAAAATTAAGAAAATCAATTAAACTGCACGGGGTTGGTGAGATCAAGTAAAACTCCACTAGCTCAGTCCATGTCTAAATCAAATCAGCGATAGAGCCAATCAGAAATCAAGTTAAGGGAGAGTCCTAATGGACCTACGCGTGGAGCTCTTTGTCTCACTATAGCAAGCTCGACTGATCACAAACTAGCAATACAGACCTACACAAGTCCTAATCAATTATGTAATGTATGCAATGACATAGATGTAGACAACCTAATGAAAACCGATAAAATGTTATACACACCAAACAAAATCATACTTATCATACTGGAAATTCCATCATGAATGTTTAATCAGAAAATCTTAATCATAACCTGATATCTACAGAGATGTATATAAGATTCTACAAGAAAACTTAAGATCTCGGTGCTTTAGGTAGTAAATTAGGTCTCTATCTTGTAATTGAACCCTAGCAACTAACTTGAGATCTCGAAATACCCAAGAGATTCGGGGCAATGAACTTGAGATTCCTATAATGCTAATCGTGCTTTAGATCTCGATAAAATTAAGAAAATAACTTGAGATATCAGATTAATTAGTCCAATTACCCACGTTAAATAATTTGTCTTAAAGACTTGAGATCTAGAGAAATTGAATGATATCGAATCAAAAGAGATTCGATTGACTTTGACGGAACAACTTGAGATATCAAACTGATCAGACCCATTCCCTTGTTTGGTTTACTTGGGAATTCTTATTAAGATGATCTCACCTTAATTGATAAATTAAGATAATTAATAATAGTTGCCATCAAAGAATTTAAGATTTTATCCGCTTCGCGTTTATGACTAATTGTGAGTTGTAATCCTATTGTGTTAATGATAATTGCGGTGATTGTTAATTATTATTGTTTAGCACGAATTACAAAATTAAGCACAACATATATATTATCACAATTCCATCATTAACCTGGTGATAATTATATAAAATTTCAACTTTAGCCAGGATATCTAATTTATCACATTTTTAGTATAAAAATCAAAATTTTTATTGAGGTACCAACTTTAATTCATTTTTATCAAGATAACAACCAAATGAATTGATAAACATGTTGAAAACCTTAACATCAACTAACCTACATGTCTTTAACAAGATTTCTACATGTAACATATGAAAATGAAAAATAATAGAGAGGGAAGGAAGGGTTCCTCATGGGGAGGACAAACCAAGGAGAAGAGGGGAGCAATGGAGGTGGAAGGACGAGAGGCGGCTAGCTGGAGAGGGAGAAAGAAGAGGGAAGCGGCGGCCAGGAGAGAAGGAAAGAAAGGGGAAGAAGGGCGGCGGCGGAGGGTTTTATAAAACCCCTCCCACTCACAGCACCATGGCCTCGGACGAGGCCAGAACCCACGCGAAATGCATGGGCAGCGTTGTAGCATTGCACGCACCGGCGGAAAATACATGCGGCCAATGCCACGGCGCTGGCACTTCAACGATGAAGCACTGAGTTCCAGAAACGAAAAATAAACGAAGAAAAGGAGGAAAAGGAGGGGAAAGCAATAGGGTAGAAGACTAGGGTAAGCTCGAGGGTGCATACAAGACTAACGAGGTACAGCAGAAATGCCATGCAAATCTAAACGAAAGGCGAGACTAAATGCAACACGATCCTACGCTACCGACTATTACAACCGAAAGCCACACGGACCAATGGGCATGGGGATTGGTGCCACCTAGTCTTCTCAGCAGTGGACGCAACCAATGCCCTGGCCTACGCAACACAAGGTCATAACATAAGATTGCTCGAGTCAGACGAACTACATGTTACTTGGATCGAATTAACAAGGAACCAAAGGAAATACATCAGACCAACAACTTTGGCTTCACATTTTTAGCCAAATTATATGAATGCTCTTAGTTTAAAAAAGATCAGACCTACTAACGACTCAGATATAAAAAATTAATATTTACTTCTTTTTATTTTGATTTTTCTTTCCACAATTTTGTATAAATATAACATCTTTCAAACCATAACTTAATAACAATAATTATAATAAAAAAATTAAGTATTACGTTTTTTGTGTAAATATTTATAAAATATTTGATTTCAATTTAGGTTCATATTTTAAAAATTGGTCCATATTGGGTTTATGGTTTATATATTAATATGTACATTTTTTAGTTGAGTCTTGAATATCAATTAGGTTTAGGCCCATGCCGATCCCAACTCACTGACATCTATGTGAATAACCAAGTATATATCATTCGGAAACAAATTGTATTGTTTGGGATTATGACTAGTGTCTACCCGAAAGTAGATATTTTAAACTTCAATTTTACTCCAAATTTTTTTTCAACTTCATATATTGTCTTATGAATTTAAAAAATAAATAATTATTTTAAAATTATTATCTTTTATAACTTAATAAATTCAAAATTAAGAAGTAACTATAAGTCATATATCAATCATTTCTAAGTCTTAATATTTTTAAGTCTTAATATAAAAATTCATAATACCGTTTATCAGTTGGATGTGAGGAAATTAAGAGGCAAAAAGTGTTGGGGATGAAATATCAATAGAGTACCGTGCATTTTTTGAAGACTTGGTCACAAACTAAGGATTCTCCAATAGGAAGAGTTCACTTGTGAACCTCAACTTAACATAACATGGGAGTTCGAAGAGCTTTATATAGACCTTGTGACCTTTCTACACCCTTATACATTTACTAGCCGTCTCATGCATTCAACATAACCTCATTCGTATCCAATGCGAAGCCTTGAACATTCTAAATAGAAAGTGTTCAAAAATTCTCTAAAACTTTCAAGTACAAAAAATATTTTCCATTATGCATTAAAACTTCACGTTAATTACCATGATTTCCTTATATTTATAAGAAATGCTGAAATCAAGCTTGTATCGAATCTTTAGCTGTAACGACCTGACTCAAGTGTAACATGATAGACCTAAGTCATCCATTCAGTAGTGGTTAATAAAGATAAATATCAATATACACATCCCCACTAAAAAATTGGATGTTATCCCAAGAGATATTGGACGTGGGAGTAAGTTGTGGTTATTACAATCCATCAACTTTAGAAAATTTTCTTCTCAAAATTCTTATACTTAGGTATGTGACTAGCAGCCTAGCCCATATCATACTTGGCCTGTAGCCAGGAGCATAGTTCACGTCCTTATCTATAGCTCACCATCCAATAGGATCATCGAGCTCATTATCCAATACGGTTTTGAGTTGGCTTGGATAACAATTATAATAACCTGACCCAAGTGCAACATGATGAGCCTCAGTCATCTCTTCAATCGAGGTTAACTAAGTTGAATATCGATATGCACATCCCAACTAATAAACTAGATCTTACCATCGGAGGTGTTAGATGTGAGACTAAGTTGAGGGTTATTACATTAGCCAAATTTGCTTCATTCTGATTCTTGGCTATCATGTACAATATTACATTGCCTCTTCATCATCCATATTATAACAAAATGTGAGATCTCTTAAAATTACAACTGGAGCAAGATCTATCTTATTAGTAGAGATGACCTATAGATGTTTAACTTGGTTAAACATTTTTTAGAGATGATTTAGACCGATTAGTTTACATGTTTAAGTAGGACCGTTAGAGATGGTATAAGAGCTGATCCAGGATTGTATTGGATGGTGGGCTGGATTAAATATTAGCTTAGTTGCTAACTATAGGCCAAAGGTGAGAATTTCGTGGGTGAAATCTCTTAAGGTGGGTGAATTAGGATATCCGTAAATTATTTCCACATTCAATATATATGGGGGTAAGATCCAATTTATTATTAAAAATAGTATATACATCTTCAACTTTAGTTAAATACTTTTAAAGATATGACTTAGACCTATTAATTTACATTTAAACCAGGCCATATCACTTATCCTGTGACACCCCATGTCGGGCTCGCTCGTGAACCAAATCGGAACATCATAGGCCCCGAGTAGATCTACTCTCAGCGTCTCAAAATAGAAGACGTCGATTGTTATGCATGGATGAATACAAGGAACCCTAACATGCTAAAACATGAATGACATTATAACTAGTTTACAAAATAAAATAATTATGATAAAATCGATAGAAATTTCGAAAGTAAAACAGACAGAATCTCCCCTATAAGTATAATTAGGGCCACCCTACCAAATCATTATATATAGATAAATAAATCTAGACACATTTATTGGACTATATTTTTTACATAAATATTTAATTTAGTCATATCAAAATATTTTTGATATTTGGGTCTCGATCTACCTGTTTATTCTATTCACATTTCACTTCTAATTGGGTCTTGACTTACCTACAAATTTTCATTCCAAAATCTTCATCATAAGAACTAATATATAATTCAGATCCTGTTATCACTATCCGTTCTATATATCCAAAATCTTCATCATAAGAAGTTCATTTTCATAATGAACGTAACAAAATAATCAAAACAGTCAAAACAAACATTTTGTCGGCGTGCATGCGTGTGTGTGTGTGTGTGCAAGATAAGTCACTGCTCCTTCGTCAAAGCCGACATATCCAGTATTTAATCCTTGCCTACATATATGTAAAGAAAACATCAATAATGAGTGTTACTGGTCTAGAAATATAACTACATAACAAATTGGCAAATGAGAGCTGATTTTTATTTTGAATAAAAATATTTATATACTTCTCATGAACACTCCTAACGACATCTACTGAGGGGCCACCGAGCTGCAGACCCAATAGCATCCGGAATTGACTGGCCTGATGCCTCTCTTGGCATTTTTTTATTTTCCTGGTCCCTTAGGACTACTAGTATATCCTAAGCCCTCTCCTTTCCTCCATAATTCTCTTGACTTTGAGCACGAAAGCTGAGTACTTTCAGGTAGTCGCCTTTAGTATCGTTTGAACCACAAGTTAGGATGTGCACTGTACTAAACAGTACCTGTAAACCTTCACGTTTCTTCAAGTGTGAGGAACTCAAAACAGGAGTCGACAGGATCCTTCAGGATTGGAATAGCTCGCTCACTAATTCAAAGCCCGCTTTGATTGGCACGTGCACCAGCTCATGGTACGTGCGAGTCGGTTTTCTTATCTCTCGTCTCATTGAAAACTCGCTAAAACTATATATAGGTCTGGAAGGGATGTATACAATGTGCCCGAAGGCAAATATGATAGATCTTATTTTCGAAATCAAACTCGAGGGATCTCATCCTCGAGGGTTAGTAATCCAAAAATTGAATGATTAAATAATCGTGGTTAAGTGGGATCTAATAAAATGCCATTTAACCCGTCATACAAGTAATGCACAATAGAATAGAGCATAAAACAAGGAACGTGTAAAACCCGCGACTCGAGTCAGGGTTTTATAGTTGTTAGCCAGTTGGTTTGACCGTGGTTTGAGTCGGTTCAGCTTTCAGAACACGTGTGTGGGGCCGAGGCCGACCGTATGCACGTGCTATGAGGGTTCATGTATACCCAAGTATCGATGATAGCGTTAGATATACATCAACAGACTGAGTTATCAGTAGATATGAGAGTATACAGTTGATGATTTTTATTTTTTTCATGTTGTGACCGTTGAATTAGTTTAGGCTGAATAACGCATTAGGACACGTTAGATGGTATTCAGGTGGGTTATTAGTTATACGGCATGTCATTTGGATGTTGTGATATTTTATTTGATTTTATGGGATTTTCCCCAATTTTTTTGAATTTTTCTAAGATTTATCACGAGTCAGTTATCATTCTTGACTCGAGCCGGTGTCGAGTCAAGTCTTATTTACAACTTTGCCACCACCCTATACTTCTCATCCTCTTCCCTGACACTTTCCCTTCACCGCCCAAACCCTAGCCACCGCCCTGAGATTTTGCCACCGCCACCGACACCACCCCGCCGCCGATCGACGCCGCCCAGCTCGGTTGTGCCGTCGCCTTGCTGCCCCGACCACGTCCGGCCACCGTCCAGCCATCGCGACACCGGAAATCGCCTCGATTTCATGGCCTTCCCGACACGATTCCACAGCCATCTGTGCAGGACCGCCGCCGCCGTGACGTCGAAGCTCTCCCCTCGACTTCCCCTACCTTTTCGCCTTACCTAGCGCCGCCGTCGAGGCTGGCCGTGGGTCTGATCGGAGCGATCGACCGACCCGACCGAAATTGACCTCGTTGCTGGTGGCCATCGCCCTCGTAGCCGCCTTTGTCGTCACCACCATTGGGTCAAGCTCACCGAGACAGTGCTGACCCCTACCTCCGATTGCCCCGCCGGAGCATTTGCCGAAAAACCACCGGAATAGCCAGAAAACCGCCGGCACAGTCATCGGAAAACCGCCAGTGCGCCTTCACCGCCTTTGTCTGTCGGCATTGATTTCAGCACCGATCGTGAGGTGGTTCTTCCTTCTTTTCTTAGAATTATTACATACATGTTGTGGTCATGGTAGCATATTGGAATTAATTTTATTAACATCATGATTTTAGTTTAATTAATTGTGAATTATGACAAACATGTGACAATTAGCGTAGATTGTGTTGTATGATGTAAATGCTCACTAATGAAATTGTTAGTAAACCATAGAATAGTTAATTAAATACTTGTTAACGAGCTAATTTATGAATTTGCATGAGGGATCCTGACTATAACACCCCGTTTTGGCTCACCCATGAACCGACCCGGAAATGTCACTGGCGACCGAACCGTTCACTAATCTACTGGGTTCGGTTAAGCCGACCCGGATCTGCCCTCGGCGTCTCAAGATGGAGATGCAAACATGAAATGCATGAATGGGAACGATTGGGTTCTAACGCGGTCCTACATGCATGCTATGATGTACAAGCAAAACAAGACAAAACAATAAATGAGAAACTAAAAGAAAATATATACTACTACATAAAAACAGACAGAATTTCCACTAAAAGTGCAATAAGGGCCAACCTGTCCACAACAAAAGTATATAAATATTTTATCAAAATACGACAAAACATAACAATCTACCGCGGCATTTCATTATTATCTCATTTGTTTTCATCTAAGCCGAGGCTGAACTCAAGGCTCCCTGCTCATTCACATCTATCCGTTCATTTCATAACAAGCAATTCATCAAGACAAAAACATTCTAATTATCATTCACACAGCATTAACACAACCATCATTATACATTACACGCGGCAGGTACATGTGTGTGCGGTTCCGTGCTGCTCCTCCGCAGTCCCGACAGCTTTCATCGCTCGCATTCCTCACCTACATATATATAGAAAAACCGTCAGTAACGAGTGTTACCGGCCCGGAAAATAACTAATATCAATCTGGCACAGGAGAGCAAACTCTCCTGTTGAATGAAAACCATATACTTCCTCAAGAACTCTCATACGGGCACATACGGGAGCCGTCGCCCTCAGGTCGACAGCGTCCCCCTTTCTTTCTCATTCTCATACCTTGGCCATTTCTCTATCGCTTCTCGCATCAAATCTCATTCCTTTCCGCCCTCTGCACCTTCCATATTACTCCTGGCCTTGAGCACGAAGGCCGAGTACTCTCAGGCAGTCGCCTTTAGTACCCTTTGAAACCACAAGTCTAGACATGCGCTGCATTGCAGTACCCGTGAACCTCCACACTTCTCCGGGTTTGAGGAACTCAAAGGTGGAGTTGTCAGGATCCCTCGGGAATGAAACGGCCCGCACACCATTCCAGAGCCCACTATCGACTCACACGGGCCCGCTCGCGTAGCACGGTGGTCGGATTTCCCTCATTCAATCTCTCACTGAAAACGCGAAAACCTATACATATATATAGGTCTAGGTTGGGATTTATACAATAGGCCCGAAGGCATCGTGAGCTGGATCTGAAGTTCAAAAACAAACTCGAGGGATCTCATCCTCGAGGGTTATTAATCTGAAAAATCGTTGGCTAAAATGGCCCGAGTTAAGTGGGATTCGATAAAATGCCACTTAACTCGTCCTGCACATGATAAATTAAATACACAATAGAGTAGCATAAAAATAGAGAACGAGTCCTAAACGGACCTGGTAGAAGCTCCAAACGGGTCCACGCGCCTAGGCAGCGAGCTCCTACACCGTACCTACACAATCAAGCTAAAAACTAACGCCCGCATGATGAATCACACATCTTATAGCATGCACTACACAATCAACACAATCACTCATCAATCAAGACACATCGACCTATATCAATTCTAGCAAGTCTACTTAGGCTAGTTTGCATTAAATCATGATCATTACCTAGTTACCCTAATTAGTTTCTTAGCCTCAATTTTTAACACCACTCAATCAAACAAATTTCATATTTTATCCTTAATCAAATCTACATTTATATATATTATTATAACACACAATCCACCAATCCTAGAATGCAATTCTAATAATCAATACTTTCAAATAATTAAGTTAAAATAAATTATACCTCGCGTCGTCGAAAATCGGCGACGGCTAGGGTTTCGGTTTCGTGGCTCGAAACTCGAATTCGGCACCTAGCGGAGTCCGAAGTCCTATCAGATTGGACCGGGTGCGTTCGGCGGATGATCCGGCGAATTTCCCACGAATCCAATTTTTCGGCAGTTCCGGCGGTTTTCTGGCGAGTGTCGGCGGTTTTCGCGGCAGATTCCAGTGGTTTTCCAGCGGTGATTCGGGACGGGGCAATCAGGGGTCTATCGGCACCAGCTCGACGAGCTTGGTTCGATGGTGGTGTCAAACAAAGCAGCCGGGGCGGCGATGGCTGTTGGCGGCGGTGTTGAAAATGGGCGGCAGCACTGGAGTGCTCCGATCGGGGCTGCGACCGGTCTCGACGGCGCTCGGGATGGTGGGGGAAATGTCGGTGACGGCGAGAGGGTGAGGCGGGTGGTCACAGAGGCGGTGACGGCGACCGAATGGCGGCAGAATCCGGCTCGGAGTGGCAACGGCCGAGGTGGCTTCGTGGCATCGCGGCGGCGCACTGGCAGGCGATCGGTGGCCGGGGTTGGTCGTGGTGGCACGGTGACGGCATGAC
>JAURVB010012467.1:0-93278 GCA_033002965.1 Piper betle | reverse complement strand
GTAGCACAACCGCCAACCGAGTTGCACAACCACTGACCGAAGATGCACTACCGCCGTCCGTGTATTGCTCATCCGCCGACCGAGTAGATTAGTTAGAGCTTAGTAGGGCCAGAACTAGAGGAACGAGATATAGCTATAGCGGCATTAGCAGAACATAGAAGAGTTAGGAAAATGGTGGTTATTTTGATGAGAGGGCATAGAATCAAACTCCACCAGCTCTCTTGCAATCATTGTCTTGACCTGACACCTTTGGGTCAGATGTATATTGCAAGATGACCCCATTAGACATTGTAGTGACAGTCTTGTAAGGATGTGCATGGACAGAGTCAGAAACCATGACAACATGACCTCCAGATGGGATGGTCACAATGATCAGATTGTGCAGATTACATGATAGTACATCCATGGGCCACAACTAGCATGCAATGATCAGATGGTTAGTAGATGATCACGTGCGTAGTTTAACCCATTTGGCGATGGGCCACTAGGCGATAGGAGTTTGACCTATACTAGTATTGGGCATAGATAGAGGGTTAGTGAGGAAGGGTTTTTCAGAAGGACAGTAATTCCCTTGTGTTTCGCCAGCACGATTAGGTTCTCACCTTGAGACATAGGATTGAGCCTTGCCCTGAGTATAGAGGTACTTTTATGGTACTGATTAGGGTTTACAGTGCAGGTAGATGTTGCAGACCGATCTTTCGATGAGGATTTCACCCCAGGCCATGCTGACTAGAGAGCGATACCAGTGTATGCTCATCTTCATTGATAGCTTTGCTTGAGAGTCTACCACAGTGGTAGTAGTCATGTGAGTCAAGATTAGTGCTACAAATTGGTACGGGACGGCAGGTCACACACCACTGAAGAGCGGACGAGACATGTGTCGAACCTCATTATGAGTCCCCATAGACTTGAGGGGAGACAGTGGTTCTTTGGGTCGTTTGAACCCCACCCGTTTAGAAGTGCGTGACTAGTACGGTATCAAGAAACACGTGCCTACTGTTAGCTGATTGAACTAGGGCCACTTAGGAGCCGTTTCTTAGATTCGTCATTGATTGACTGTTCCACAGACTGATCACCTGTGGCGTAGTAAATCGTGGTGATCTTAGAGACAAGTCCATAGACCTACCGATATTTTGGCCACCTAGTACGCTACATAGGGATTTCAGCTCCCTTGCCCTTTACACGATACCTTAACCTTATCATAGATCAGAGTGACATACCTATGTAGCTGGGTCTTCTTAGCCTAGTGGATTCCCCATTTACTTGACGTCAGATACCACATGTGAGGATGAGATGTCACATCGAGAGTTCTTGAGCAGTGTGACTTGATTTCCACTAGATTCAGCCTCCCTTCCTATACCTAGAGATGTCAGATGGAGTGGAGTTTTCACTTGAGGATTTCCACTCACCCTTTTGTATGTATCAGTTCTACCATCAGTTTATCCAGAGGATTGAGATGAGTATACATTGACCAGAGCATAGAGCACATGCCACAGACCAGATGCAGACTCCACAATCCCATGCAGAGTATGTCATCATACTCCTTGAGACATGCTGTGTATGTACAGGTGTTCTTGCCTCCCTTCAGTATGAGTTAGTGGTTGTGTAGATAGTCACCTGAGCCATAGTATGCAGTAGAGTCATAGCAGTTATCCTTGTTCTCTTATAGAACAGAGTGAGATATTTGACTGAGGACCGAGTCAACTAGGACCTAGTGAGCGGTCTAGTTCCTTATATAAGGACACTTGAGAGTTGAATCTAGACTGGCGATAGTGAGCCATGCAACTCATTAGTTTATACACTCGACCTAGCAGGAGACTCATAGCATACTTTAGGTTGGTTGTAGGACTTAGGAGTAGAGTTTCCTGAGAGTACATGTAGGTGACTTTCACAGATGAGGATTTAAGGGATATGGGTAGATGCTAGCAGGTATGTCTTACCTTCGATGTAGTTTTCCCAGACATAGCTCAGAATATAATCTTGCGATACTCTAAAGTATCTGCTTGACAACCTAATAGGCCCTTAGGGGTGACTTAGGGTTTTTCCGTTGAGTTAGCAGTAGGGATCAGAAAGGATGATGGTCATGTCAGAATAGGCACAAACAGCTTAGAAACAGAAGGTTGATATTGATAGCATCACAAACAAAACCCGCCATGACGGCACAACTACAGTGAGGATGTACATGACTATCGAAGAGTAGAGAATACAACAGATGTGTAGCCAGCTCCAGGTACTAGTTCAGTAGAACCTCCTTGAGTTAAAATTTCGAGGATGAAATTTTATAAGGAGGGAAGATTGTAAAACCCGCGATTCGAGTCAGGGTTTTATATTCCGAACCAGTCGGTTCGACCGTTATTTTCGAGTCGAGTCAATTTCAGAACACGTGCACTGAGCCAACGCCGGTCTTATGTACGAGCCATGAGGGTCATGTGTACCCAAGTATATGATGATAACGTCATGAACACAGCAGAAAAGAATGAGTTATCAGAATATATAAGAGTATGCAGTTTATTTTTTTATTATGATATATAATGGATCGTAGAATTAGTTTTAGGCTGTTTACCGCGTTAGGATGCGTTACGGGCATTTTTGGTGGGTTGATAGTTCTAGAGCATATCATTATGATGTTTTGGTGTTGTTTGATTTTATGGGATTTTTTTCCAATTTTTTTGGAATTTTCTACGACTTAAATATTATTTTTGACTCTAGTCGGAGACAAGTCAAGTAATATTTATGAGTTTGCCATCGAGTCTTTTGTCCCCCATGCCTTCTTCCCCGACCCTTACCTCGACGCGCCGCCACTGTGCGCGTCAGCACCCTCAGCCCTCCAGCGACCTTCCCCGACCGGAACGGAGGCCATCGCCACCGTGGCCGGCCGAATCTAGCCACCATCACCGTGGGCTCGGTTTTATGCATTTTCCGGCGAGCCGCTACCTCCATTGGCTGCGTCGACCTCGTAGATGAGTCGGGCTCACCGAGCCGGTTCCAAGGGTACCCAACACGACCACTTTCCGACTAGTAGACGCCGCCGGCGACTGTCGCCAGAAAACCGCCGGAAGCTGCCGGAAAACCGCCGAAAACCGTCGAAAAACTGGAATTTCTGGAATTCGCCGGAATTCACCGGATCTTCCGCGGGGCTCACCCAGTTGAGCCCAATTGAGCTTCGGACGCCAATGAGCGCCGAATTTGAGCTCCGAGACACGCGACGGAACCCTAGCCATTGCCGATTGCCGACTATGTGAGGTATAATTACCTCCGATTGAGTTATTTAAAATTGATTATGGATGTTAGCATAGCATGCTAGAATTAACTATTTATTTTAAAACTTTTGTTTGTTTAGTTTGTTTTATACTTGATTGCATATCATAGCATGTATGTAGGAGAACATTAGAACCCACACATCTCATTTATACTTGGCATGTTGTATCGCCATCTTGAAATGCTGAGAGGAACTTTGGGTTAGTTTAATTGAATCAAATAAATTATCGAACTGTTCGGTCGTCAGTAATATTTATGGGTTAGTTCATGAGTGAACTAAAATGGGGTGTTACATCATTTATTTTTTTGAAGGATTTACTCTTGTGCTTTTTCATGAATCTACTTCACCTAATCTACCATTTGCTTTCCATCTAAGCTAGCAATTTTATTGACAGACAAAGAAAGTAAATCCAACAGAGTTAATGGATTAAAATCATAAACAATCTCAAATAGCGAAAAAAAGTAGAAGAATGCACACTTCTATTATAAGCAAATTCAATTAGAGGAATGCAACCTTCCCACAACTTCAAGTGTTTCTTAATCACAACGTGTAATAGAGGAAATACGATAATGGCTTATGATTTGTAGTTTACCAGCATTATAAAACTTAGGGTCGTTGCAATGCCGTGCCTTGGATTGTGTGTTAATTAAGATTTTAAGTGATTTTTAGAATTTTAAACCAATATGTCCTTCTTGTCTAGCAATAGTAGAAAAATGGTCATTGGCTATTGACTTTCGATCCAAAATTTGTAACCGTCTTGCAACTGCGTTGAAATGGGTATTAAGTGCAAACTGTACTGCGGCTGCACTTGCTGTCTCAAAATATTTTTAAAATTTTAGTAACCGTTTAGTGACCGCATTAGTTACCGCTCTTTTGTAACTGTACAATATAGACACGATATTCAGTTGCAAAAACGAAATAATCTTCTACAATCTGTTACACGATGGCTAATTTAAAATTAAAACAGTTGTATATATAGCGGTCTACTATTTGTGACCGGCTTCCGGTTGCAAGACCGGTCTCAAACATTTGATAAATAAACAAAAAAAGCAAACGAGAGAGAGGCCAAAGCCCCAAATCGTCTACCCTCACCGATCGGAGCTCTGTTGCATCACCGCTGCTATCGCTGCTGATGCTGACATCGTGTCACGCCGGCCGTGTAATCGTAAGAGCCTTCCAACCACTACTGCCGTTGGCTTTCCAACTGTTGCTGCCATACATCTCCTCGCCGTGGGCTAAGTATACAATTTGTTTTCATATAATTGATGTTGATTATAAATGTTTTATTTATAATTTGATGTTATTTTGTTTATGTAATTGTAGTAAATGCAATTCTATTATTTTTTTGAAATGATATTTGTGTATTATTTGTAATTTCAAATCTATTAAAATTTATTTTGTTATATCTTTCTGTTTAATTTAATTTATATTCAGTGTAGCTGATTTTAAAAAAATTGATATGTTTGTAATTGATGTGATTGTTTTGATGAGATTTATGTGTCATTTTTACCTAATAATTCATGTAATTGATGTTTAAATTCATTTTACCTAATAATTCATTTAATTCATTTTACCTAAAATTTGTTGATTATATTTAAGTTTAAATTGTTTTTTTTATAATTTTTTTTACTATATTTTATATGTATTGCTTATTTAACCTGTTAGGGTTATGCGATGATTAGTGAATGCTTATTTAATTTGTTAGGGTTATTATTATATATCATGTTTTAATAATAACTCTTTTATTAAATCAACATTTAATGATGCATATGGTTTTTATTTAATATACATTTTAGTCTTGGCATGCATGATTTGATGATAATTTAGGCTTTGCTTTTAACTAGTTATATCATGTTTTAATTCATGCTTTTATCTGTTATTTTTTAAATAAGTAAGGGCTAATTATTATATAATTATAATTAATCATTAACAAGTTATAGTAATTTGCCCAACTAAGATTAACCCTTGCCAATGACTCTCAAGTTTGGCGGTAACTGTAACACCCCAAATCCGGTTCACGCTCGTGAACCGAACCGGCATGTTACATACCCTTGTTAGGTCGGCTAACCCGAACCTAACTCGTGCGGATCTAATATCGGCGTCTTAAGATAAAGATACGACTCGTCATACATGGATGAATGCACGAAATCCTAACATGATACTACATTGATGACATGCAAACCAAAGTACACACCAAGACAATCCCGATAAAATTAATAAAAATTTTGAAATATAACGGACAAGAGTTTCCCTTAAAAATGCAATTAGGGGCCACCCTATCAAATATGCATATGTAAATATATATATATAAATATTTATTAAACAATTTCATTCATACAAAATACAAAATCTAACATGTTGTAGCTCATTCTAGAACTTGGGCCTCAACCCACCATGCTTCCATTGCCCAATCTATTTCTGTTCACATCATCTCATCATCTTTTAGCACTTAATTACGTCCTATCATTATATCTTAAGCATTAATCACATCATATCATGCCTCAGCATTTCACGTCATTCTCAAGATAATAACATCATAACAACATATTAATTACTCTATCGACTAACATGTGTGCAAATAACATCATTGCTCCTCCATCTAAGCTAGCTCCTCCAACTTGTAATTGTTACCTACATATAGTATAAAACCACGTCAGTAACCAGTGCTACTGGTCTGGAAAATAAAATAACTATAACAAGCTGGCTACGAGAGCAAACTCTCATATGAAAGAAAACATCATATACTCCACGTGAACACTTTGAAGGGCACTACTGAGGAGCCACTGGGCTGCAGACCCAGTAGCATCCAGAACTTACTGATCTGCTGCTGCTACTGTGCCGCTCTCGGCACTTCTTTTTCAGTACTTCACGTAAAATTTTATCCTAAGCCCTCTACTTACCTCCATATTTCTCCTGGCCTTGAGCACGAAGGCTGAGTACTCTCAGGCAGTCGCCTTTAATACCCTTTGAACCACAAGTCCGGACATGCGCTATACTAAACAGTACCCGTAAACCTCCATGTTCTCCGGGTGTGAGGAACTCAAATGTGGAGTTGTCAGGATCCCTCGGGAATAGAACAGTCCGCTGGCACTAATCCAAAGCCCGCTTTGACTATCACGGCATCCGTTCATGGTACGTGCAGTCGGTTTTTCCATCGCTCGTCTCACTGAAAACGCGAAAACTACATATATATAGGGCTGGGTAGGGATTTATATAATAGGCCCGAAGGCAACTTGTGGTGGATCTTGTTTTCAACTCAGGGATTCATCCTCGAGGGGTTATTAATCTGGAAATCTGTTCGGCAAGATGGCCCGAGTTAAGTGGGATCAAATAAAATGCCACTTAACCCGTCCTGCAAATGATAAGATAAACATACAATAGAAAGACGTAAAATAGAGTCAAGTCCTAAACGGACCTGGTAGAAGCTCCGAGCATGTCATCGCGCCTAGGCGGCGAGCTCCTACTCCGTACCTACAAATCAAAACTTAATACTAACGCCCACTAACTACATGATGCATCAAAATCAATGAATATCACACGACATAATAATCATCCCTCAAATAATCGATCAATAATCAATAATCATAAAAGTAAAAATAATTCTATCATCCTATTCATTCCAATTTATCATGTTTCCTAAGTTACATCGTGCTCAATTAGCATGCTTATACTTCATCTCATTAGATCACTTACTTAATCTCATCAAGCACATCTTTACTTCAATAGACAGTGTAAAACCCACAATTCGAGTCAGGGTTTTATATTCAAAACAGGTCGGTTCGACCATTATTTTCGAGTCTAGTCAGTTTCAGGACACGTGTACTGAGCTGACGCTGGTCGCATATATGAGCTATGAGAGTCATGCGTACCCAAGTATATGATGATAACATCATGAACACAGTAGAACAGAATGACATATCAGAATATATAAGAGTATGCCACTTATGTTTTTTTATTTTTATATATAGTGGCCCGTAGAATTAGTTTTAAGCCGTTTATTGCGTTAGGACGCGTTACGGGCAGTTTGAGTGGGTTGATAGTTCTAAAGCATGTCATTACGATGTTTTGGTGTTTGTTTGATTTTACAGGATTTTTCCCGATTTTTATGATTTTTTTTAGGATTTAGTACGACTTAGTTATTATACTTGATTCGAGCCGGAGACGAGTCAAGTCTTATTTATGAAATTGCCACCCAGTTATTTTTCTCCCCTCCTGACATCTTCTTCCCAAAACCCTTCCCGATGCCTCCTCCATGTGTGCCACCTCGCCGCCGTCGACGTGACCCGGCCGCCGATCGTCGCCGCCTAGCCCCGATTAGGTCAGTTCACACTCGTGAACCAAACCGGTATGTTACAGGCCCCGGTTAGGTTGGCTAACCCAAACCTAACTCATACGGATCCAATCTCAGCGTTTTAAAATGAAGATACAACTCTCAAAGCATGGATGAATGCACAAACCCTAACATAGTACTACATGAATGACATCCAAATCAAAGTGCACACCAAGACAATCCCGATAAAAATTAATAAAAATTTTGAAATATAACGAACAGAGTTTCCCCTAAAAATGCAATTAGGGGCCACCCTATCAAATATACATATGCAAATATATATATATATATATATATATATATATATATATAACCATATATTAAACAATTTCATTCATACAAAATGCAAAATCTAACACGCTGTAACTCATTTTGAAACTTGGGTCTCAACCCACTACGCTATCATTGCGCAATGTATTCATGCTCACATCATCTCATCATGTCTTAACAATTAATCACGTCACATCATCATGTCTCAAGCATTTAATCATACCATATAATAATATCATAAATACAATATAACCACTCAATTGACTGACATGTGTGCAAGCGACAACAGTGCTCCTTCGTCCAAACTGGCTCCTCCAACTCGTAATTATTGCCTACATATAGTATAAAAATACGTCAACAACAAGTGTTACTGGTCCTTAAAATAAAATAACTATATCAAGCTGGCTATGACAAGTCGTATCTACATCTTAAGACGCCGAGATTGGATCCGTATCAGTTAGGTTCGGGTTAGCCGACCTAATCGAGGCTGGTAACATGCCGGTTCGGTTCACGAGTGTGAACCGGATTTGGGGTGTTACAGAATTGGTATCAGAGCCACTCTCGGCCGATTAAGATGTATGATACTTTTATAGGTGATGTGTGTGCAAAGACTGCTCTGAGTCTAGCTGGCAGGTTTGTTTTCGTATATTTCTTTACATGTATATTTTCTTCATAAGTTGTTTGGATAGCAGTGTATTCAAGACTTGATCAGAATTATGTGGAACTGACCTTAGTTGAGTTGACAGGTCATTTCTATGGGATGATATCAGATTGTTGGTAAGTTAGATGTGAGCGGGGCATGTTGTAATGCTGGTAGAGGTAGAAAGGGTATAAGGTTCTCATCTTATACTAGATTCAGATGTCAGTAGATGTCAACAGGAATTTGACAGGCTTGTCATGATGGGCTTAGAGACCCACTAATTCTATCCATCGCATAAGAGATTTGGATGAATTGGATGTTGACCAGGTGTCCGTCCTTTGTATGTCACCACATTAGTCCTACTTCCAGGGAACGTGGTGTGCATAATGGGAAGGAGCTTGAAGTGGGTCGATAACTTGAGAGGGACCACTTCTAGAAAATAGTAGTGAATGAGGATGAGTAGTGAGACGTAGGCTTGGACATAACAAGGAATGGACCAGGACCACCAGTGCCTATGAGATCAGACATTTGACGAGATTCTACCAAAGATAAGGCACTAGATCAGTGATTGCCATTTGAGGGCTAGTCAGCACAGATAGAAGCAGCCACTCTAAATTTCAGGAGATCAGAGTGGGGTTTAGCATAAGTTGACCATCATATGTGTCAGCATCATGATCCAAACCCTTCTGGATCAGACACGCTTGATTGGACAACCTGAACCGAGTTAATGACAGCCAAGATATGGCAGAGATAGTAGTAGATTTACGATGCATATGAGTAGGATTAGATATTTCTGCATCTAGGTAGTGCACAACCGCCGACCGAGTGCACAACCGCCGACCGAGGTGCACAACCGCCGACCGAGTGCACAACCACCGACCGAGGTGCACAACCGCCGACCGAGTTGCATAACCACCGACCGAGTGCACAACCACCGACCGAGTGCACAACCACCGACCGAGGTGCACAACCGCTGACCGAGGTGCACAACCGCCGACCGAGTTGCACAACCACCGCCCGAGGCGCACAACCGCTGTCCGAGATTCACTACCACTGACCGCAGATGCACTACCGCCGTCCGTGTATTGCTCATCCACCGATCGAGTAGATTAGTTAAGGTTTAGTAGGACTAGAGTTTGAGGAACAAGGAATAGTTACAGTGAAATCAGCAGAATAGAAAAGAGTTAGGAAAACTGAGGTTATTTGGATGAGATTGCATAGGATCCGACTTCACAGCTCTCTTGCAATCATTGTTTTGACCTAACACCCTTGGGTCAAATGTATGTTGCAAGATAACCCCATCAGACATTGTTAGTTACAGTCTCATAGAGATGCGTATGGACAGATTCATGAAACATGACAGTATGACCTCCAGATGGGCGGTCACAATGATTAGATTGTACAGACTGTATGATGTGGCATCCATGGGCCACAATTGGCATACACAAACAAGATGGTTAGTAGATGATCACACGCGTAGTTTAACCCATTTAGCGATTGGCCAGCCAGCGATAGGAGGTTGACTTAGTATGGGGCATAGATAGAGGCTTCAGCGAGAGTGTTTTCCAGAGAGATAGCGATTCCCTTGTGTTTCGCCAGCACGATTAGTTCCTTACCTTGAGACATAGGGTTGAGCCATACCCTGAGTATAGAAGCACCTTCATGGTACTGATTAGGGTTTACAGTGCAGGTCGGTATGGGCAGACCGATCTTACAATGACGGACCTCACCCCAGCTTGAGAACAATGTAAATAGGGACTTCAGACAGAACAAACCATGCAGACCAGAGGGAGTGATACCAGTGTATGCTCATCTTGATTGATAGCCTTGCTTGAGAGTCTACCACATCGGTAGTAGTCATGTGAGTCAAGATTAGTGCTACAAATCGGTATGGGACGGCAGGTCACACACCATTGAAGAGCGGACGAGACATGTGTCGAACCTCATTATAAGTCCCCATAGACTTGAGGGGAGACAGTGGTTCTTTGGGTCGTTTGAACCCCGCCCGTTTAGAAGTGCGTGACTAGTACAGTATAGAGAAACACGTGCCTACTGTTAGCTGATTGAACTAGAGCCACTTAGGAGCCGTTTCTGAGATTTGTCATTGATTGACTGTTCTGCATACTGATCACCTGTGGCATAGTAAATCATGGTCATCTTAGAGACAAGTCCATAGACCTACCGATATTTTGGCCACCCAGTACGCTACATAGGGATTTCATCTCCCCTACCTCTTGCATGACACCTTGACCTCACCACAGATTAGAGTGACATACCTATGTAGCAGGTTTTTCTTGGCCTAGTGGAGTTCCCTGTTTACTTTGCACCAGATACCACATGTGAGGATGAGATGTCCCCTATTGAGAGTTCTTGAGTAGTGTGACTAGATTTCCATGAGATTCAACCTCCCTTCCTATAACCCAAAGATGACAGACAGCTTTCCACTCACCCCTCTAGATATTTCAGTTCTACTAGCAGTTGTCCAGATTATTGAGATGAGTATACATTGACCAGAGTACGTCACAGACCAGATGCGGATTCTCCAGCCCCATGCAGAGTATGTCATCATACTCCTTTGAGACACGCTGTGTATGTACAGGTGTTCTCGCCTCCCTTCAGTAGTAGTTAGTGGTTGTGTAGATAGTCACCTGAGCCATAGTATGCAGTAGAGTCATAGCAGCTATCCTTGTTCTCTTATAGAACAAAGTGAGATATTTGACTGAGGACCGAGTCAACTAGGACCCAGTGAGCGGTCCATTTCCTTATACAGGGACACCTAAGAGTTGGATCTAGACTGGCGACAGTGAGCCGTGCAGCTCATTAGCTTATACACTCGTACCTAACAGGAGACTTATAGCACACCTTAGGATGGTTGTAGGACTTAGGATTGAGTTTCCTGGGAGTACATGTAGGTGACTTTCCACATAGATGAGGATTAGAGGGACATGGGTAGATGCTAGCAGGTAGGTCTTGCCCTCGCCGTAGTTTTCCCAGACATAGCTCAGATTAGAACCTTACGATACTCTAGAGTATCTACTTGACCAACCCAATAGGCCCTTAGGGGTGACCTAGGTTTTTCCACCGAATTAGCAGTGGGGATCAGAATAGAAGAGAAGGATGATGGTCATGTCAGAACAGGCACATACAGCTTAGAACCAGAATGTTGATATTGACAGGATCATAAGCAGAACCCGTCATAACGACGCAGCTACAGTGAGGATTTACATGACTATCGAAGAGTAGAGGATACAACTGGTGTGTATCTAGCTTCCAGGTAGTAGTTCAGCAGAACCTCCTTGAGTTAAAATTTCGAAGACGAAATTTTTATAAGGAGGGAAGATTGTAAAACCCACGATTCGAGTCAGGGTTTTATATTCAGAACCAGTCGGTTCGACCATTATTTTCGAGTCGAGTCAGTTTCAGAACACGTGTACTGAGCCGATGCCGGTCTCGTATATGAGCCATGAGGGTCATGTGTACCCAAGTATATGATGATAACATCATGAACACAGTAGAAAAGAATGAGTTATCAGAATATATGAGAGTATGCAGTCCATTTTTTTTTATTATGATATATAATGGATCATAGAATTAGTTTTAGGCTGTATCGCGTTAGGACGCGTTACGGCATTTTGGGTGGGTTGATAGTTCTAGAGCATATCATTATGATTTTTTTGGTGTTGTTTGATTTTATGGGATTTTTCCCACATTTTTTGGAATTTTTTACGACTTAAATATTATTTTTGACTCGAGTCGGAGACAAGTCAAGTAATATTTATGACTTTGCCACCACACACCCCCGCGCCCTTCCTTTTCTTCCCCAAACCCTCGCCCGACGCCGCCCTGTGCACTGTCGCTGCCGCTGGGCGCCGGCCTGGCCGCCAATAGTCGCCGCCTAGCCCCGCAACGACGTTGCCGTGCTGCCTTGACCAGGTCCGGTCCCCATCGGACTGCCGCGACGTGAGGAAGCCACGCCGCTACGCTGCGCCAGCGTTGCGCTTCCGTCGCCGATTTCGCCGCTGGCGACCAGTGCCACCGTGATCGGTTGGTCGCCTCAGCATCCTCAACCTTCCAGAAACCTTCCCCGACCGGAACGGAGGCCATCGCCGCCGTGGCCGGCCGGATCTAGCCACCATCACCGCCGGCTCTGTTTTATGCTTTTTCCGGCGAGTTGTTACCTCCGTTGGCCGCGTCGACCTCGTAGATGAGTCGGGCTCGCCAAGCAGGTTCCGAGGGTGCCCAACACGACCACTTTCCGGCCAATAAATGCCGCCGGCGATTGTCGCCGGAAAACCACCGGAAGCCGCCGGAAACCGCCAGCAGCTGCCGAAAAACCGGAATTTCTGGAATTCACTGGAATTCACCGGATCTTCTGCGGGGCTCACCCAGTCGAGCCCGATCGAGCTTCAGATGCCGATGAGCGCCGAATTTGAGTTCCGAGACACGCGACAGAAACCTAACCGTCGCCGATTGTCGACAACGTGAGGTATAATTACCTCCGATTGATTTATTTAAAATTGATGATAATTGTTAGCATAGCATGCTAGGGTTGATTAATTATTATGATGAATGTTAAGATTATGAATGAAGTAAACATGTGCATGATGTGATTAACAGGGAATGAAGGTCAAATGAGCTAATGAAGTAAAGTAAATTTGAGTATGATAATCGAGTAATGTAACTTCGGAAAAATATAATAAAATTGGTAGGAATAGGATGAGTTAGAATTATTCTCATATTTATGATTATTGATTGTGATTGATGTTTATTGAGTTTGATGCATCATTTAGTTAGCGGGCGTTAGTATTTAGTTTTGATGTGTAGGTACGAAGTAGGAGCTCGCCGCCTAGGCACGATGACACGCTTGGAGCTTCTACCAGGTCCATTTAGGACTCATCTCTGATTTACTCTTTTCTATTGTATGTTTAATTTATTGCCTGCAGGACGGGTTAAGTGGCGTTTTATCGGATCCCACTTAACTCGGGCCATTTAACCAAACATTTTCCGGATTAATAACCCCTCGAGGATGAGATCCCTCGAGGCTGATTTCGAAAACAAGATCCACCACAAGTTGCCTTCGGGCCTATTATATGAACTCCCTACCCAGGCCTATATATATAGTAGTTTATCGCGTTTTCAGTGAGACGAGAGATGGAGAAATCGACTGCACGTACCATGCAGAGGATGCCGTGACAGTCAAAGCGGGCTCTGGATTAGTGCCAGCGGACTGTTCCATTCCCGAGGGATCCTGACAACTCCGCGTTTGAGTTCCTCACACCCGGAGAACGTGGAGGTTTACGGGTACTGTTAAGTACAGCGCATGTCCGGACTTGTGGTTCAAAGGGTACTAAAGGCGACTGCCTGAGAGTACTCGGCCTTCGTGCTCAAGGCCAGGAGAAATATGGAGGTAAGGAGAGGGCTTAGGATAAAGTTTCACGAGAAGTACTGAAAAAGAAGTGCCGAGAGCGGCATAGTACCAGCAGCAGATCAGTAAGTTCGGGATGCTACCGGGTCTGCAGCCCAGTGGCTCCTCAGTAGTGCCCTTCAGAGTGTTCACGTGGAGTATATGATGTTTTCTTTCATATGAGAGTTTGCTCTCATAGCCAGCTTGTTATAGTTATTTTATTTTCCGGACCAGTAACACTTGTTACTGACGTATTTTTATACTATATGTAGGTAATAATCACGAGTTGGAGGAGCCAGCTTGGACGGAGGAGCAATGAGGTCTTGTACACACACACATGTTAGATTTCTGAATGTTTAATATTGTGTTATTATGTTATTATATTGTGAATGACATGTTCAAATGCATGAGACATGATAGAATGTGAACATGATCAGAGATTGCAGCAGTGGAAGCGTGGTGGGTTGAAACCCCAGCTTCAGAATGAATTCATAAGATGTTAGATTTTGTGTGAATGAAATTATGGATGCATGTGTATACATTTATATATATATATATATATATATATATATATATATAGATTATTTTGACAGGGTGGGCCCATAATTGCACTTTTAGGGGAGACCCTGTCTGTTTTATTTCAGAATTTTATTTATCGTAATTGTAATGATGTGAAATTTAGGTTGCATGTCATCCATGTAGTATCATGTTAGGGTTTTATGCATTTATCCATGCATGACAAGTCGTATCTTACATCTTAAGACGCCGAGATTGGATCCGTATGAGTTAGGTTCGGGTTAGCCGACCTAACCGAGGCTGGTAACATGCCGGTTCGGTTCACGAGTGTGAACCGGATTTGGGGTGTTACATGCTAACTAAATGATGCATCAAACTCAATAAATATCACACAACATAATAATCATCTATCACAATCAACAATCAAATAATCATAAATATCAATAATCCTAACTCATCCTATTCATACCAATTTTATTATGTTTTTCTAACTTATGTCGTGATCCCTTATCATGCTCTGACTTGATCTACCTCATTAGATCACTTAACCTTCATTCTCAATTAGTTGCATCATGCAATCATCATTTCATTCATAGCCATACATTTATCCTAAGAACTAACCAATTCTAGCATGTTATGCTAATAATCATTATCAATTTTAAATAATCAAATCGGAGGTAATTATACCTCATGTCGTCGACAATTGGCGACGGCTAGGGTTCTGTCGCGCATCTCAGAGGTCAAATTCGGCACTCATCGGTGTCCGACGTTCGATCGGATTGACTAAATGAACTCCTCGGAAGATCCGGCAAATTCTAGCGACTACTATTTTCCAGCGGTTTTTCGACATGTTTCAGTAGTTTTTCAACAGCTTCTGGTGGTTTTCCGACAACAGTTGCCGGCGGCGTCCACAGGCCGGAAAGTGGTCATATTGGGTACCATTGGAACCGGCTTGGCGAGCCAACACAACGTCGACGTGGTCGGCCGAGGTGGTGGCTTGCCGGAAAATGGCTAAAACAGAGCGGCGGCGATGGGGGACTCGATCCGGCCGGCCTGGGCGGTGATGGCCTCCGTTCCGTTTGGGAAAGGTCACTGGGTGGTTGATGGTGCCGAGGCGACCACTCGATCACGCTGGTGACGGTCACTGGCGGCGGAATCAACGACGCGAGAGCAATGCGGGCGCGGCGATCCGGCGTCGCGGCGGCCAAATGGCGGCCGGGACTAGTCGGGGCAGCACGGTGACGCCGTGGCAGTGCTAGGTGGCAATGATCGGCGGCCGGGTCGCGTCGACGGCGGCGACGGTGGCGCGCATGGGGGAGGCGTCGGGAAAGGTTTTGGGAAAAAGATGTCGGGAGGGGAAAAAATAACTCAGTGACAATTTCGTAAATAAGACTTGACTTATCTCTAGATCGAGTTAAGTATAATAACTAAGTCGTATTAAATCCCAAAAAAATCATAAAAGTCGGGAAAATCCTTTAAAATCAAACAAACACCAAAACTTGACCGTGCATATCAACCACCGTAATATGTTTATCAACCATAATATGTTTATCGAACCATAAGTGAAAAAACTTGTCAAACTATTTATCTAGTCCAAGTATCACATGCTTCGGCGTAACACATGGAAAACTTAAAACTTTGTATTTTAGTTTTCATTCTTGACTCACTTAGCTGAGAACATGAAACTTGACCGTGCGTATCATGGTCCTTTTCGAAATTCTATTTTTAAAACATTGATTAAATAGTTTAACCAACATAAAACTAGGGATCTCACAACTTTTCAAATTATGACTGAATGGGGATGCTCAACTACAACTACTCTTAATGTAAGTAACAATACATGAGCCTATGGTAAGTACTCAAACTAGACTACAAATAGGACTCTTGCACATGACATGACATGAACATGAAACGTATAAACATGTATAACCACTCAAATAATAGCTCATACAATGCATTAACGTCTCATTAGTCAATGTGTATTGGAACAACCAACATGTATAAATAAGTCATGAGTAAGAGAATCATAAAAAATCAAGCAAACGTCTCCGACTAAGGTGCATGCTGAAAATGCGCTAGGGTGCACGAATGATTTGACTTACTTGATACTGAAATTGCACACTAAGGCGCATGGGTCCTGTGCTAGGGTGCATGACCATCAGGACCCAAGATAAAATTTTATGCTGCTCTTATGCTAGGGCTTACGCTGGTTTGCGCGAGGGCATGAGGCATCTAGAGTTTGATGTGAATAGTGCAAAGCTCGCGCGTTAGGACGCCTGATACTCTGTTATTTTTCCAAAGCACGCCATGAATACAATTATTTGTAAAATGCCTATTTAAATTATTAAACAATCATGCAAGATCAAAACAACTACACCCCCAATCAGGTTCATTATCCCACTTGAGATGACTATATATAGAGAATTTATAATTGTAATTGTATATTTTATGAATACACACTATCACTTAAAAGGAACTAATAAAAGACGTGAAAAGATGCATGAATGATATCTTATATATTAATCTAGATTTTAGTTCGATTAGTAGCCTTTTCTTTTTCTTTGTGTAATTCCTGATTAAACTCATGTAGGATTAGTCATCTATGCTCCTTGCGTGAATCCCAATGTAGGGAGAGGTGTGAGAAGGTGAAAATGAGGGAGTGTGCTGGCAACACTTGGAGGGGAGAGGAGTGAGCATCCAACGTGAATTTTCCTGGGGAGGGTTAGGTTTTGCAAAGTGTTTATTTCTGGCACTCTCTTATCCTTGTATACTCCTTCCTTAACACTCATTTCCTGATAGCCCCTCAAATAATTAATAACCGATCTACTCCTTATAATCCTAACGGATCTAGAATATCTACTCTAGGCCCACACTTGTTGTGGTCATCGTGTAAGTTCTCTTATGTCAAACTTAAGTCATGAACTAACCTGAACAAATCGATTCTACCGAAGTTGATTTTTTATTAGCTTAAGTACTTGGTTTAATTATTTAATGGATATCATGTTGGTGATATAGACTAGTTTACATTCGTGTAAGATCCCCTAATTAATTAATTTAGTTAGTTAGTTTTATATCCAACAGTTATCTAAGAAATTTTGCAATATTTTCAATCTTTAACTTAATTAATTATTTTTTATTAAATAATTAAGCCAATTAATTTGTGCTAAATGAGTTAGATTGTTACAACTGGTACCAAAGTTAACTTGGAACCATAATAGAGGATAGAAATATGCTTAGATACATATTTTCATTAGGTTCATGAGTCATAATAAATAATTTAAGGGATGAACTTTTTTAAAGTGGGTATAATATAAAATATCTAATTAATTAATCTAATTAGTTAATCTCATATCAAACACCATATACCCAAAATCTAATATATCAGTGTACGAGTAATTTTCAGGGACGACATAAAAGGGATACAGTTGTGCATGCGCCAATAGCGTTCCCCCACTGTCCCCCACTAAAAACACCAAAATGGCCTCGTTTAAGGAGAAGTTTTATTGCGGCGTTAGTAACGGGAATATGACTGCTTTAAATATAAAATCTATTCTCTCCGACAATAATATCTTGGGACCCATCACAGACGTGAAAAAAAATATTCCCTTTATTTTGCAGCCCTCTCATATTATGACTTCTCCCACCATAGAATAATGCGTGCCTCAGCGATGTGCTTCCATATTAGCATTTCTACTTCTGAATAACGTGTTACTATAATATTGAACAACAGCGTAAATTGTTGAACACAGAACCTAATTTTGTCAATATTCATTAACGTTAACGTTATTTCAATGATTTATGCGGTGCAATAGAAGTGAAGACTACGGAGCACTGCTATTGAAGATCAAATAGAATTCTTTTTCCTTTTTTAGTGGGTGGTTCTCCTAATTTTGTTTTAAGTGAAAAGAGTACATTGTTACAATAATGGTGTATAACATGTTCTTCTTGCATTTGTTAGTGGGTGGTTCTTATGATTTTTTTAATAAACCTCATTATAAACGTATTAGACAAAATGCTACGTTTGGTAATTCCTCGTGGATTTGTAACAGTGTGGTTCTTTTAATATTGTAAACGTTTGACAAAATGTTACGTTTGGTATATCTTAACATGTAATGACGTAAAAGCTTCACCTAATAGCAGTCATAACAAAATTTATAAAGTTCATCAAGGCTTGCCGCTAGCAGAACCACTACTACATATTCAACATATTAGGTAAGTACTAGATGGCTTCACAGCTTTGTAGCTTCACCAAATAGTAGTTATATTCCATTTACAAAGTTCAAGCAGAGACGGTGCTAACACAACCACCGCAATTAATCATCATAGTAAATACCTAATGGCACTAAACAAAATTTACGAAGTTCCAAGCGGTCATGCTGTTAACAAAACTCGATCCCAGTTTCAAAATAGTAGAGCATCACCTCATAGCAGCAGCAATAACAAAAGTTCCAAAGTTGAAATAGGCTAGCTGCTAAGAATGATTTTTCTCTGCTTAACTCAAAAAACATAACCTGAAAAAAACCAAAATGAAATCAATGATTTTTCTCTGATTCATCCAAACAACACATAGTGAAATCAAGCAAACAACACTTACAGTTAAACTTTCACATGGTCGAGGACAGGCTGTCGATGGATGAGATGGTCGCTGCCTACGGTCGGCGAACAGGGTGGCCACAAGGTGGAAGACCACACGGTCTGCGGAGCGGCAGCCGCGTTGGTGTTCGGTAGGGTTTCGATAAAAAAGATAAGGGTAACTATTTTACCTTTGGCCATGCTTTAGTGTGGTCACAGGGTGGACGAGGCGGTCGGCGGCGAAAATACAATCCTGTTTACGGTGATTGTCGTCAACCGTAGGCCAAAGGCGGGGGAGGCGGCAGCGTAGGCTCTGGTCGGCAACGAGGGTGGTCACAGGGTGGAAGAACACACTGTCGGCAACGGTCTGACAGTCCTATTTTTGGCCATTATCATCGACCGTCAAACACGATCGGCAGCGGCGTCAGTGTAGGCCTCGGTCGGCAACGAGGGTGGTCACAGGGTGGAGGACATGGTCGGCAGTGGTCTGACACTCCTATATCCGGCGATTGTCGTCGATCATCAGCCACGGTCGGCAGCGGAAACGACGTTGGCGTTTGGTTGGGTAGTGATCAAAAAGATAAAAGCACCCTTACTTACCTGTGGCCGTTAACTTGTGGTAGACTGCGTTAAAACACCACCTAAATGTCACTGTTTTGGTACTTTTGGTAGGGGACAGCTCGCGCCACCCTATGGACGTGTGCCAACTGCGTCCCTTCCACAGTGAAGAATCTCCTAAATTGCCTGGAATTTATGCGGCAGATTATTCACTATTGCAGTCAAATTTTAGATCTGCGTCTATTGTTGTTGGAATTGTTGTCATTACGAAAGGTTTTCTCTTAATAATATAATTTTAAATGCTAATTGATAATTCTGTAAGTCACCATGAAGGTGTTTCTGTACAAAATGTCTGCATGCCTTCGTAAGGAGGCTGCGACGCAGGTGTGCAAGGGGATGAAAAGATTGGGTTCACCCAAGGCTCTTGCTATTGAAACAACGAGTTAACTAGAAGGAAAAAGAAAAGATGCACAAAAGAAAAAAATTTGTTACTCGAGGTTGCACGAATCGGCCGATTTCACTCGGAATCCGATCTGATTTAGAGGTCGAATTGGTCGGCCCCGAATCAGTTTCAAAATCAGCCGAATTATCCCGATTCCAACCGATTTAAATCCGATTCAGAATCGGGGTAAATCAGGTAAAATTAGTTTTTTGGGTAAATAACTAAAATACCCTAAGAATGATATTAATTAAATTATTTAAGCAAGGGTAAAATTAGAAACTTACCCTGTCGGGTATCCACCCCTCCGCCGCCGCGATTCCTCCCTCTGCCCATCTACTGCCGCCGACCTCAGCTCCGACCTTGCCTCCGAGGCGGGGGGGAAGACGAGGCAGCGAGGGCGACCGGCAAGGGCGAGCGGCGGGTAGATTGGGGTGTGGCGAGGGCGTGGGAGGCCGATTGGGGCGCGGCGAGGGCGAGCGGCAAGTCGATTGGGTCGCGGTGCGGGCGAGTGGCAACGAGGGCGGATCGGGCGTGGCAACAGCGTGGGGGGGGGGTGTGAGTGGTGACGAGGTGCGCCAGGGAAGGGGGTGGCGAACGGGGCCAGAGGTGCAGGGGGCAAGGCCGACGGGGGGAGGCAGGGCGGGGCGGCGGTGACGGCGGCGGCAAGGGTGAAGTAGGCTGTGTTGGAGGGGGGGGGTGTGGAGAATCAGGGTAAAATTTTAAAGAACCCGATGGCATTTTCGTAATTAAAAGTTGACTCGATCCGACTTAAATAAAAAATAATAACTAATTCTAAATAAATTATAAAAAAATCTAAAAAATATGAAAAAAATATTATAAAATATAATTTGGATCGATTTGGACTAATTGATGAGTTGTTAAATTTTTGTATATGACCGATTTAAACTGATTCAAGCTGATTCAACTGAATCGATTCCTGTCCGATTTAGACCGATTCCGATTCTGATTCCGACTCCCTCGAAAATTGATTCCGATTCCGATTTTTGCAAAAAAGATTATTTCAATAAGAAAGATCCAATAACGAGCCTTTACATAACTGGGATTACAAAAAAGAGGCTAAGAATTAAATGTCTCTCACTTCTCAATTTTCTTCCCCTCTATATTCCATTTTAGTATTAGTACTTCCAATCCATGCAGTCAATCTATGACTCGATGGGAGGAGGCCTTGTTTATAAATGATGATGACGGAAGCATTTGAAAAATGTGATGAGACTTCATTTATAAATTCTGGAACATTCTTCTACCAGTTTCGATGCTTATTCTTTTCAATTTTGATGTGGCTCCTTGAAATTGAATCATTCACCTTCATTTTTTGTGCATAAAGCCCCTTGTACATAACCGCATTTGCTTATAATTATTCATTGTCCTCTTGTCAGAGTGGGTCTAATGACACATGAAATATTTATACATATATTAGCCCTTTTGCCCACTTCTCACGTGGTTATAACAAAGAGTGGTCAATGAAATCTTTAAAGTTATCAGCAAACGATGAACATGTTAACTGTAATTTTGCAAAAAGTTAACTATATACAAAAATTCGAGTGAAGATGACCCCTCCGGGTTCAAAGACAAATCTTGGTGCTAGAGCATGAAGAAACATCATTGTTGTTGAAGAATAAAAATTTTAAGGCCTCAATTGCAAGATATGAGCGGTCTCTTTATTGATCTTTCCATTGCAAAGCTCGTTGCAGAAAACCGCTAGTAGCTGCCGGTACAAACCGTTGAATATCGGAATTTCGAATTCGCTGGAATGCACCGGATCTTCCGCGGGGCTCACCCAGTGGAGCCCGATCGAGCTTCGGACGCCGATGAGCGCCGAATTTGAGCTCCGAGACGCGCGACGGAACCCTAGCCGTCGCCGATTGCCGACGACGTGAGGTATAATTACCTCCGATTGATTTATTTAAAATTGATGATAATTGTTAGCATAGCATGCTAGGGTTGATTAATTATCATGATGAATGTCAGAGTATGAATGAAGTTACATGATGTGATTGATAGTGAATGGAGGATAAGTAGTCTAGTGAGATAAGTAAATATGAGCATGTTAATCGAGTATGACGTAACTTAGAAAAACAGTATAAAATTGGTATGAATAGGATGACGTAGAATTATTTTTACATTATGATTACTTGATTGTTGATGGATGTTATTCGTATTGGGTGATGTTTGTTGAGTTTGATGCATCATTTAGTTAGCGGGCGTTAGTATCTAGTTTTGATGTGTAGGTACGAAGTAGGAGCTCGCCGCCTAGGCGCGATGACACGCTTGGAGCTTCCACCAGGTCCGTTTAGGACTCGTCTTGTTTTACGCTCTTCCATTGTATGTTTATTTTATTATTGCAGGGCGGGTTAAGTGGCGTTTTATTGGATCCCACTTAACTCGGGCCATTTAATCGAATATTTCCGGATTAATAACCCCTCGAGGATGAGATCCCTCGAGGATGATTTCGAAAACAAGATCCACCACAAGTTGCCTTCGGGCCTATTATATGAATCCCTTCCCAGGCCTATATATATAGTTTTATCGAGTTTTCAGTGAGACGAGAGATGGAGAAACCGACTGCACGTACCATGCAGAGGATGCCGTGACAGTCAAAGCGGGCTCTGGATTAGTGCCAGCGGACTGTTCCATTCCCGAGGGATCCTGACAACTCCGCGTTTGAGTTCCTCACACCCGGAGAACGTGGAGGTTTACGGGTACTGTTTAGTACAGCGCATGTCCGGACTTGTGGTTCAAAGGGTACTAAAGGCGACTGCCTGAGAGTACTCGGCCTTCGTGCTCAAGGCCAGGAGAGATATGGAGGTTCGGAGAGGGCTTAGGATAAAGTTTCATGAGAAGTACTGAAAAGAAGTGCTGAGAGTAGCACAGTACCAGCAGCAGAGCAGTAAGTTCGGGATGCTACCGGGTCTGCAGCCCAGTGGCTCCTCAGTAGTGCCCTTCAGAGTGTTCACGTGGAGTATGATGTTTTCTTTCAGATGAGAGTTTGCTCTCATAGCCAGTTTGTTATAGTTATTTTATTTTCCGGACCAGTAACGCTTGTTACTGACGTTTTTCTTATATATATGTAGGTGATAAGCACGAGATGGATGAGCCAGCTGGGACGGAGGAGCAATAAGGTCTTCTGCACACACACATTGGGTGATTAAATATTTAATGTTTTGTTATGATGTTATTTTATACACATGCTATGAGTAAATGTTTGAGCATGATGATATGATATGAATGAAATGTTAAGACACGATAACAGAATGCAAAATATGATCAGAGTTGCGCAGCGGAGTGGGTTGAGACCCAAGTTTTAAAATAAGTTACAGCATGTTAGATTTTATATTTTATATGAATGAAATTATTTGATATATGGTTAGATATATATTTGCATATGTATATTTGACAGGGTGGCCCCTAATTGCATTTTTAGGGGAAACTCTATCCGTTATATTTCAAAGTTTTCATTAATTTTTATCGGGATTGTCTTGGTGTGCACTCTGATTTGTATGTCATTCACGTAGTACCATGTTAGGGTTTGTGTATTCATCCATGCTTTGAGAGTTGTATCTTCATCTTAAGACGCCGAGATTGGATCCGTATGAGTTAGGTTCGGGTTAGCCGACCTAACCGGGGCCAGTAACATGCCGGTTCGGTTCACGAGTGTGGACCGGATTTGGAGGTGTTACAGTGAGGCCGAAGGCAGGCACTGGCGGAGGGCAGGCAAGCACACGGCGGAAGCAGGGTGTATGAGGGCGGGCGGGCAGAGCAGCCGAGGGCGGCGAAGGCAGGCGTGGCGGAGTGGTTACGCTGCACGCAGAGGGCAGCGGAGGCATACGGCGACGGAGGGGTTTCGCGGCGCACAGAGGGTGGCGGAGGGTTTCGCTGCGTGCAGGGAGGCGGAGGTTGGTGCGAGCGACGGAGGGGTTTCGCTGCGCGCAGGGCGGCGGAGGCTGGTGCGAGCGACGAAGGGGTTTCGCTGCACACAGGGCGGCGGAGGCCAGTGGACGCTCGCAGGGCGGCAAAGGCCGTTCGCAGGCGACTGCGGAGGCGAGGCGGCGGTGGGGGTAAGCTGGCGGCGGTGGCGGAAACAGTGCTAGGTTTCTATTTGATTTCAGACTATCCGCGGATACAGTTTGGTGCGCGCAGCGGAGGCTGGTGCGAGCGACGGAGGGGTTTCGCTGCGCACAGGGTGGCGGAGGCCAGTGGACTCTCGCAGGGCGGCAAAGGCAGTTCGCAGGCGACTGCGGAGGCGGTCCGCAGGCGGCGGCGGGGGAGGGGGTAAGCTGGCGGCGGCGGCGGAAACAGTGCTAGGTTTCTATTTGATTTCGGACTATCCGCGGATACAGTTTGGGCCCGACGGACAAGTCGAACAATAATTCAGTCAGACAAATTTTATCCGACGAAATTTTCAATAGACACGGACAATAACTTGTCTGATGTCTGTCCAACCGATGCCCACCCCTACATGTGATGAAGCCCCCGAGTAAGTAACTTGCATGTAATGTGTCTAAAGAAGGATGAATGTAATAACTCTCGTAACTCTCATCATCAATTGTAGGTTCATCGGTACCTAGGAAGTCATAGCTTGATGAGGTTTTGACTTCGGGTAAGGCATTTACATCTAGATTTGACTCCAACTCGTTGTCATCGTCACGAAGAGGAAAGAATCGAGGAACCACTAATGAAATCATCAAGTACGTTCCCGAATGAGGCTGCATTGTAAGTAGGCAAGCATATAGCTTGAGAGTAGGGGTGCTAATTGAGTGAGCGAGCCGAGCTCAATATGTGTTCGAACTCGGCTCGAATAGTTCGAAACTCGTTTGGACTCGATTCGAGATCAAATGAGTTTGGACATGCATGTTCGAGTTCGACTCGAATATCTTTTATGCGTTCGAGCTTGACTCGAGTTCGAATATACTTAAACTGTTTAATTTTTGTGGGCTTGTTCGCCCAGCTCGTTCGTTAGCTCGAAACCAACTTGATTAAAAGTCAAAAGTACCTCACTTTAAAAAAAATGAGGCCAATGTGGTTTGAACCCACAACCTTAAAGTCATCAAGGTGAATACTTACCATCTCAACTATCTTGCTTCTTTATTATTATATTGCATATATATATATATATATATATATATATATAATATAAAGACTATATTATTATATTATTTTATCGAGTCGAGTTCGAGTCAAGCTACAAGTTGAGTTCGAGTCGAGTCGAAGTCGAACACGACCTTGCTCAAGCTTGGCTCGTAAGATTTGAGTTCGAGTCGAGCATTTAAATGTCGAGTTTTGAGTCGAGTCTCGAGTCGAGTCAAGTAGAGCCAAACGCTAAATGCTCACGAGCTGGCTCGCTCAATTAGCAACCCTACTTGAGAGATTGTGTAACACCCCAAATCCGGTTCACGCTCGTGAACTGAACCGGTATGTTACATGCCCCAATTAGGTTGGCTAACCCGAACCTAACTCATATGGATCCAATCTCGGTGTCTTAAGATGAAGATACAACTCTCAAAGCATGGATGAATGCACAAACCCTAACATGGTACTACATAAATGACATGCAACCAATTTTCACACCCACACAATTACAATCAAAATTAGTAAAAATTCTAAAACGAAAGGGACAAAATTTCCCCTAAAAATGTAATTAGGGGCCACCCTGTCAAAATCATATATTCAAACATATATACGCATATCAACAATAACATTCACACAGACTTCTAATCTACTATATTCATCATTCTTTGAACTTTGGGTCCTAACCCATCACACTTTTGCTGCGCTACTCTGATCATTTCATTTCATGTCATTGTCATGCCTCAAATATCTAATCACAGCATGTTTATAAAATAACATCATAAACAAAACATTAAACATTCAATCACCCAATGTGTGTGTGCAAAAGACCTTATTGCTCCTCCGTCCTGGCCGGCACATCCATCTCGTGGTTATCACCTACATATATATAGGAAAAACGTTAGTAACAAGTGTTACTGGTCCAAAAAGAAAATAACTATAACAAACTGGCTATGAGAGCAAACTCTCATATGAAAGAAAATAACATATACTCCACGTGAACACTCTGAAGGGCACTACAGAGGAGCCACTGGGCTGCACACCTGGTAGCATCCCGAACTTACTGATCTGCTGCTGGTACTGTGCCGCTCTTGGCACTTCTTTTTCAGTACTTCTCGTGAAACTTTATCCTAAGCCCTCTCCTTACCTCCATATTTCTCCTGGCCTTGAGCACGAAGGCTGAGTACTCTCAGGCAGTCGCCTTTAGTACCCTTTGAACCACAAGTCCGGACATGCGCTATACTAAACAGTACCCGTAAACCTCCACGTTCTCCGGGTGTGAGGAACTCAAACGCGGAGTTGTCAGGATCCCTTGAGAATGGAACAGTCCGCTGGCACTAATCCAGAGCCCACTTTGACTGTCATGGCATCCTCTGCATGGTACGTGCAGTCGATTTCTCCATCTCTCGTCTCACAAAAACACGAAAACTATATATATATATATATATATATATATATATATATATATATATAAGGCTTGGGTAGGGAGTATATAATAGGCCGAAGGCAACTTTTGGTGGATCTTGTTTTCGAAATCAACCTCGAGGGATCTCATCCTCGAGGGGTTATTAATCCGGAAAATGTTCGGTTAAATGGCCCGAGTTAAGTGGGATCCGATGAAATGCCACTTAACCTGTCTTGCAGACAATAAATCAAACATACAATAGAAAAGATCATAAAAATCGAGAGAAGTCCTAACGGACCTGGTAGAAGCTCCAAGCGTGTCATCGCGCCTAGGCGGCGAGCTCTTACTCCGTACCTACACATCAAAACTAAATACTAACGCCCACATAGTCGGCAATCGGCGACGGCTAGGGTTCCGTCACATGTCTCGGAGCTCAAATTCGGCGCTCATCGGTGTCCGAAGCTCGAACGGGCTCGACTGGGTGAGCCCCGCAGAAGATCCGGTGAATTCCGGCGAATTCTAGAAATTCCGGTTTTCTGATGGTTTTCGGCGGTTTTCCGGCGACAGTCGCTGGCGGCATCTATTGGCTGGAAAGTGGTCGTGTTGGGTACCCTTGGAACCGGCTCGGCGAGCCAACTCATCTATGAGGTCGATGCGGCCAACGGGGGTGGCGGCTTACCGGAAATGCATAAAACCGAGCCGGCGGTGATGGTGGCTAGATCCAGCCGGCCACAGTAGCGATGGCCTCCGTTCCGGTCGGGGAAGGTCGCTGGAGGGCTGAGGGTGCTGAGGCGACCGACCGATCACGGAGGTGCTGATTGCCGGCAGCAGAATCGGCGATGGAAGCGCAACGCGGGTGCGGCATCGCGGTGTGGCTTCCTCGCGTCGCGGCGGCCCGATGGGGGTCGGACTTGGTCGGGGCAGCACGGCGATGTCATCGCGGGGCTAGGCGGCGATGATCGGCAGCCGGGCGGCGCCAGCAGCGGCGGTGGCGACGTGTACAAGGGCGGCGCGTTGAGGTAAGGGGAAGAAAAGAAGGGCGCGGGTGTGTGTGGTGGCAAAGTCGTAAATATTACTTGACTCGTCTCCGACTCGAGTCAAAAATAATATTTAAGTCGTAAAAAAAATTCCAAAAAAATATGGGAAAATCCCATAAAATCAAACAACACCAAAAAATCATAATGATATGCTCTAGAACTATCAACCCACCCAAAATGCCTGTAATGTGTCCTAACGCGGTAAATGGCCTAAAACTAATTCTACGATCCATTATATATCATAATATAAAAAAAATGAACTGCATACTCTCATATATTCTGATAACTCATTCTTTTCTATTGTGTTCATGACGTTATCATTATATACTTGGGTACACATGACCCTCATAGCTCATACACGAGACCGGCGTCGGCTCAATACATGTGTTCTGAAACTGACTCGACTCGAAAATAACGGTCAAACTGACCGGTTCTGAATATAAAACCCTAACTCGAATCGTGGGTTTTACAGATTGGTTGACTAGATTAAGGCTGAGAATCACTCCGAGAAAAGGTTGGTTGCTGAAGCAGCACGACTTGTGTTGTAGTCGAATTTGCAGCGTCGAATAACAATTGTGTTGATATTGTTGACATGGTTTGATGCGGTGGATAGAGCATAGTTACAAAATTGGCGGGATTCTATTTGGAATTGGAATCGGCTGAATTCCACTTGGAATTGGAATCGGCCGATTTAACTTGGCTCTATAAAAGATTGGGTCAAAATTAGGGTGAATTATTTTACCGAAAAATTGGACCAAGAATTTTTGATCCAAGCTAATTCTCACCCGAGTCGACCTAGGTAAGAATCTGCCAATCCAGACAGAAGGGGGAGACTTGGGAGGAGGGGGTGTAAACGGGGATGGGGGAGACAGGGCTGGGTGGCCAGCTGGGTGCCATGGTGGAATCAGGTTGGGAGGGCACGTTAGCTCATGGCCTTCTTCGCTGCGGCTGGAAAGATAGGGGACGACTCGGCTACATGTTGCCAGTGACTGGCAGTAGTGCGGCGGCCGGGGAAACATCGGCAACGTGAATCGTGGTGGCGTGAAGGGTTTTTTTGGGGGGGGGGGGGGAGGGGGGCACCAGGGGATTGGGGTGGCGACAAAGGACGGGGTGTGAGGGCGCGGGGCCGTTGGATGGCAGTGGGGGCAGCCGGGTGGCCTAGCGGCACAGAAACAAGGATTGGGGCAGGGAGTAAACAAGGATGGGGGAGACAGGGCAGGGCAGCCGGATGGCCATGGCGGCAAAATCAGGTTGGGAAGGTGCGTGAGCTCATGGCCTTCTTTTCGTGGCGGCAGGAAAGATAGGGGACGACTCAGCTAAGTGTTGGCAGTGACAGGCGGCATCAATTGGCAGTGGTGCAACGGCTGAGGGCAACATTGGTGACGTGAATTGTGGCGGCATCAAGGGTTTTGGGGTGGGGCAGAGAGGCGTCGGGAGGGAAAAATAGGTCGGTAGTAATATAGTAAATAAAAGTTAACTCGACTCCGACTTGAGTCAAAAATAATAACAATTTTGTAATAAATCTTTAAAAAATCTAGAAAAATTGAAAAAATCTCATTAAATATAATATACACCATAACGTTACAATGATATGTTATATAACTAATAACTCATCCAATCTGCCTTATAACGCATCTTAAAGCATTATATAAATCTACTGATTTTTACTGATTGAAGTAAACCGATCCTTATTCGATTTTTCATGAATCGGTTTGATTCAATAACCCCTTCCAATCCGATTTAATGTCTGGTTCCGATTTTTGTAAATACAGGAATAAGTAATAGCTAAAGGGAAGCATCTTCTTACAATTGCTCTAAACTCGATGGAATGCATGTCTAGAAAACTGAATTATGTGATGGTGCCGGTGCTGAAACTAGATCCTCTTGTGCAAGGAGACGAATTTCTGATGACAATCAATGGTGACTCATCTGAATTTTCAGAAATTGATTTTCATTCAACGACCAAGATTGGTCGAGGCTTTAAGGCAAGCATGGATATTGGGTCCAATGAGAGAACTGGTCGAGGAGACCATCCTCTCAGAGACATCTTCGCAGGTGCGTAGAGTATCCTCTCAGAATACTCAACAATCGCTCTCTGAATCAACCACAGACAAAATGATAAAAAAAGTTCTCGCGATTTTCCTAACTTTTCAGGAGATGATGATCCTAAGATTGGATTGTGGTTGTAGATCAGTATTTTGAATTTCATATAATTGTTAAGAAGGATAGAACAATTATGGCAGCCTTTAATTTGCAAGGTAAAGTGAGGAAATGGTATCTAATTTTTTCCAGAGAGGAAGTATAGTTTAATTGGAAAAGACTCAAACGAGCTTTTATATCTCGTTTTGGTCCATCTAACTTTGACAATTACTTTGGTCAGCTATCAAAATTGGTGCAAACAGGATCAGTGCAAGATTACTTGGAAGAATTTGAGGATCTTCTTTGTAAAACTAGAGGATTTCCTCAAGAAGAATTAGTATCTTGCTTTGTGAATGGATCAAAGGAATCAATCAGGACAAAAGTGGAAGTAGTTGAACCTGCAAACCTGACAGAAGCAGCTAGACTGGCTAAGAACTATGAAAGAAGAATGATGAACATGAAGAAAAACATAAAGACAGCTTGGGAAAAAACATTTAATCATAGTGAATTTGGGAAAAAGATGCAAGAAGAATCTACTGGGGATAAGAAACCAAAAATTCAAGCAATAAAGAAGCTGAGTTTTTCAGAATTACAAGAGAGGAAAGCAAAGGGGCTATGTTATAATTAGTGATGAAATATATGGTCCTGGACATAATTGTCAAAAACTTTTCATCATTGTGGTGGAGTGGGATGTAGAACAACAAGAAAGAAAAAATGATGAAGCAGACACTACAGAGGTAGAGGATTCTCAGCCAGAAATTTCACTGAGAGTTATGGATGAGAGTTTTTTACCTGATACTATGAGGGTGATGGGCTTGATAATTGACAGGCCTATGATCATACTCAGACTCGGGAAGTACACATAATTTCCTTAGTAAATCTGTAGTGAGAACTCTCAAAATTTGCACAAATGTAGCCACTCAATTGTCTGTAGGTGTTGCGAGTAGTGAAAAAATTAAAAGTCAAGGCATGTGTGTAGCACGTCCTCTCATAATTCAAGCCCATGAGTTTAAGTGGATTTTCATGTGCTACAATTAAATGATTATGATGTTGTATTGGGAACTAAATAGCAGAAAGATGTAGGACCTGTTGGTGCGACTTCACAAGGATGCAGTTAAAATTTCCAAGGGAATCCGAACAGATCTGTTTGCAAGGCTTGAAATCTAGTCACTCTGCTTTAATATTAGGAAAAAAATTGGCAAATGATTAAAGGAACAACAGACCAATTGTAGTAGTAAACGTGTTGTAATCTGAAGGAAAGATAGTTGTCCCTGAATTGAGCAATTGGCAACAAGAGGAGTTACACAGATTTTAACAGAATTTAAAGATGTGTTTGAGACTCCACAAGGACTGCCTCCTAAAAGAGCTTTGGATCATCATGGTCCTCTTAAAAATGGAACACAACCAGGGAACGTTAAACCCTAACCCATATCCAAAAAGAAGAGATAGAAAAACATATTACGGAAACGCTTGCACAAGGGGACTATCCAACACAGCAGCAGTCCCTATTATGTTCCAGTTTTGTTAGTTAAGAAACAAGATGACACTTGGAGGTTATGTGTAGATTACTGGAATCTGAATAAAGCCACCATAAAGTATCATTTTCCAATCCCAGTAATAGACGAACTATTGGATGAGCTGCATGGTTCCAAATTTTTTCCTAAGTTGGATCTTAGACCGGGGTGTTGAGTAAAAACTTTAACTTTAACTAAATTATACAGATGATAAAACCATCATCAATAAAACCTTTATTCAGATTAAATCATCAAGAAAATAAATTTTAATTACGGAAGCGTACCTGAATCCATAATAACAAAACGATTCTGCACTTCTTTAGGTTTTGATTTTCCAAATTCTGCACCGGTTCTCTAAAGCCAGAGTTTCTAAATGATGGGATACCAGAAAAAAACTACGGTGCGAATGCGAGGACCATAACCGTATTTATTCGTATAACCGTATTTATCCTTATCTTTCATAATTCTAATTTAACCCATCATAAATTAGAGATTACGAAAACGGTATCTACACATATTTATCCATACTCATCTTAAATATATTGTATCTCCACATATTTATCTTAAATATTAATGACTCATTAACCTTAATTTTAATAGATCAATTTAATTTAGGCATAAACCTTATTAACAGTATATGATACAATTATATACTTGCATATATACGTCCAAAATCCAACAATCTCCCACTTGGACTATATATATAAAATAATTATATATTACCGTATGAGTTCCAAAATAACATACGCTATTATTCCAAAATAACAATCTCCTCCATTAATTAAAGTTAATATAGGATCAAGGCGATTTTTGTTACATTTATCGTAACTAAACTCATCCATGGTCACAGACATCCACATAATTAAATGACATAGATCAAGTATGGATGTGTAGCATGAAAATTACATATAATTTGATCTGAATATGCCTATTTTCAACTGGTCCAACCTTATGAGATCACCAAAATAGAGTGAAACATAAACCTAATCCTCAATAAAACAAACTCCCACTAAAGTAACATATCATCAAATGATATAACACCCAGATGAGCAACATGCTCATGAAAGACCTTGGGCGGTAAACTTTTAGTAACCGGATCCACAACTCTAAAGTTTGTCCCAATATGCTCTATAGAGACTTTACTAAAACTTTATCACTCTAAACTCTTTCTTTCACAACAAGGAACTTGATCTCTATATGTTTTTGATTTAGATGAGCTCCTGTTGTTATTTGAATATGATACTGCAAACTGATTGTCACAAAATAACTTAAGTGGTCTTTCAATATTATCAATAATACGCAGCCCTGTGACAAAATTCTGCAACCATATTCCATGATTGGATGCCTCATAACAAGCTATGAATTCAGCTGCCATGGTGGAAGAAGCTATGAGTGTCTACTTAGCAATCTTCCAAGAAATAGCTCCTCCAGCAAGCAGGTAGACATAGCTTGACATCCACCAAAATTAGAATCAGAATACCCAATGATCTCAAGTTGATCTGACTTCCGATATGTAAGCATGTAATGTTTTGTTCTCTGAAGATACTTTATGACTCTTTTGGCGGCTATCCAGTGATCCAATCCCGGATTACTTAAATATCTACCCAACATTTCAACAATATACATAATATCTGGACGTGTACATACTTGAGCATACATAAGACTTCATACTACTGAAGCATAGGGAATCTTTTGCATTACAAATTTCATTGATAAAAAACTATTGGTTTCGTGCAAGAAACTTATATCATTACTGTACTTACTCCCATTAAACTTATGGTATATACAATCATCAATAACATTCATCTCAAAACCAAACAAGAGAATCACTTGATGAAATTTGTGATACCATTGACGAGAAGCCTGCTTAAGTCCATAGATGGATTTCTTTAATTTGCAAACCATATTCTTTGAATCTCCCGATACAAAGTTTTCTGGTTTCACCATAAAAATTATTTCATCAATGTCACCATTTAGAAACGTAGTCTTTACATCCATCTGATGTAACTCAAGGTCAAAGTGTGCCACTAATGCCATAATTATTCTGAATGAGTCTTTCGATGAAACTGGAGAGAAAGTCTCATTATAATCGATGCCTTCCTTTTGAGAAAAGCCCTTTGCAACAAGACGAGCATTATATCTTTCTACATCACCTTTCGAATCCCTTTTGGTTTTAAATATCCACTTACAACCAATAGGTTTTGCACCTTCAGGCAATGGAATAAGATCCCAAACATCATTAGCTTTAATGGACTTCATCTCTTCATTCATGACATCAATGCACTTTTGAGAATTAGAACTCTTTATGGCTTGATGAAAGTTGATTGGATCATCTTCCACCATTCCAATGTTATCCTCATGTTCTTGGAGAAAGATGATATAATCATCTGAAATTGCATTTCTCTTTCTCTTCTGGATCTCCTCAATGGCATTTGCTCTTGAGGTTGTTGAGTTTGCTCTTCAGGTATAACTTGATTAGGGAGATTCTCGACATTATATTGTAATTCTGATATTGTTTCTTGAACAACATCAGGAATATAATCATGATCCTGATTATTGTCAAGAACAATCATGGGAAGAGAATCAGATTCATCTTCAAAGACAAAGTCTCTAACTTCATTCCCCCTCCAAACTCAATATCCTGAAACAACTGGGCATTTCCCGTCTCAAAGAATGACCTTATTGTGGGATCATAAAACTTATACCCTCTAGACCGTTAAGAGTACCCAACAAAATAACTGCTAACTGTTCTTGAGTCCAGTTTCTTTTCATTTGGCCTATAAGGCCTTGCCTCAGCTGGACAACCCCAAATGCGTAAATGCTTAATACTGAGTTTTTTTTCAGTCCATAATTCATAAGGGGTCTTAACTGTTACCTTTGTTGGTACTCTATCAAGAAAATATGCTGTTTTCTTTAGTGCCTCACCCCAAATTGAATCAGGTAAAGTAGTATGAGCAATCATACTTCTCACTATGTCCTTTAATGTTCGGTTTCGTCTCTCAAGAACACCATTCATGCTAGGAGTACCTGGCATTGTGTATTGTGGGACGATTCTACACTCTTCTAGGAATTTGGCAAATGGTCCTAGACGTTGTACACCTGATCCATCATATTTACCATAGTATTCACCACCACGATCAAATCTGATAGCCTTAATGGTTTTGTCAAGTTGATTCTCAACTTCAGCCTGATATGCCTTAAACACGTCCAATGCTTGATACTTCTCGTGAATGAGATAAAGGTAACCATAACGAGAATAATCTTCTATAAACGTAATAAAATATTGTTGACCATCCCAAGAAGCCGTAGAAAATGGCCCACAAATATCCGTATATATTAGTTCTAAGACGCTTGAAGATATATTGGCACCTAGTCTCCTTATATTTGTTTATTTTCCCTTAAACTTCATTGAAATCAAGTTCGACAAAAGCTTACTTGTTTCAGCCTTATCATTTTTTACAAAACGCTTTTCAATTTCTTTAAGAAACTCACTAGCTATAGTAACCTTTTCAGACACATCCCCCTGAAGGTTTCTGGAATTCCATGCTTCATGTTCATAAGACTCATGCGATTTGAACGTTACCACTTCTCAATGTCCCGTTTTTCCTCAATAGAACTTTTGTCCGTAAGAGAAGAAGGTTGTTCAATCCTTAATGCAAGGTCAAGATCCATGCAACCAAGAACAATTATCACGTTCTCTTTCAAATCCTTAAAATTATCTTTAAGCATAAGAACTGAATTGATGTTGGCAGAAATCATATAAGCAGATTGATTAACTGAATCCATAGAACAAAACAACATGCTCATAATAAGGTTAATAATTCAAACAATAGTTAATCCCATCGGCAGATACCTAGCACAACATAAATATTTAGTCTTTAGACAGAAATATTAATTTGTAAGTGGTACTCTCAATGCAATAATCAAATATGGATAATAAATCTTGTTAAATAATAAACCCTCTTTTGGGCCGATTTATTATCCACATGGAAACTTGATAATTATCCCATATTTATTACCGCAAATGAATATATAATTCTGTCAAATATTAACCTTCCTTTGGGCCAATTAATTTTCACATGAATCATATACTCACAATCGTCTTAATATTTTAAAATAAATTAATTTCTACAAAAGAGGCTACTTTGGCAGCATATTGTAGTCCTTAATAAATTTTAAAATAATTATCATAATTGAACAATAATTTGAATTTAATAATATCAAATAACATAAAACTGAAAAAGGTTATAAAAATATCTTTATTTGGAAATTTCTAAAATTATAACCTTTTGTAACTTTATTGTCCCCATTTAATATTTTACCAAAAGAGGACCTTGATTTGAGAATAAATATCTCATATACAATTTCTTGTAATTTCCTTACCCACTGACAATGCAAAATTTAGGGTTATTCCCAGTGGGTAGAAGACCATATAAATTTATTTTCGTAAACAAAAGTGATAAATAAAAGAATACTTCCCAAAGATTGAAACTATTTGATTAATGAATAAAAAATATCACCCTTTTGTTCAATAAGATACCAAAGTGGATGATTGACTCATTAAAAAAATAAATAAATACAAATCAAATTAATTGTCAATGATCTAATATGAAGAAGCATATGAATTAGGATTCATGAAACTTTAACTTTAATAGATAAATTTAATTTAGGCCCAAACCTTATTAATAGCATATGATATAATTATATACTTGTATATATACATCCAAAATCCAATACGGGATCCCATCAAATTAGGATGCATGAAGAAAATATACACAAAATTGCATTTAAACCCCATCATTGACAATTTGAGTTCAAAGTAATGCCTTTTGGGCTATCTAATGGCCCTTCAACATTCCAAGCATTAATGAACCAAGTATTCCAAAAGTTCTTAAGGACATTTTCATTAGTCTTTTATGACAATATTCTCATTTTCAATACGGATTGGCAGTCACATTTGAATCATTTGAAGCTGACTTTTACTGTTATCAGGGAGCATCAGTTGTTTGTGAAACAGTCTAAATGCCAGTTTGGTATTTCTAAAATGAAGTATTTGGGTCATATAATCAGTGAGCAAGGGGTGACAATGGATGAAGATAAAGTGAGAGCTATTAAGGAATGACCACAAACTAAATTCTTAAAAACTTTGAGAGGTTTTTTAGGTCTGGTCGGATATTATCGAAAATTTATAAGGGGATTTGGAAAAATAACTGAGCATGAACTCAAATGCTCCAGAAAGGTGCCTTTGTGTGGTCTGAAGATGCTCTCAAAGCGTTTCACAATCGGAAATCAGCAGTGGTTTCAGCTCCAATATTGTCATTACATGACTTTTCAAGTAGTTCATCATTGAGTGTGATACTTCAAATTCAGGTGTGGGTGTTGTAATGCAACAGGATGGAAAACCGATTGCTTTCTTTAGTAAGGTTCTTCATGGCAGAAATTGTGCTCTATCAGTCTGATAAAGAGCTTTCAGCCTTGGTCCTTGCAGTCCAAAAGTGGAAAAATTATCTCTTGGGCAGACAGTTCAAAGTCCAAAGTGATCATACAAGTTTGCGTTACTTGTTGGAGCAAACTATTTATGCACGACAACAACAAAATGGCTACTGAAGTTAATTTCATTTGATTTCTCAGTTCATTATAAAAAGGGCAGAGATAATGTGGCTGTTGATGCCTTGCCTCGTCATCATGGAGAGGAAAAGCTGCAGTCACATTTGGCCTCGGGTTCAAAGGCACATCTCTTATCACTTTCGATGGTGATACCTAAATGGTTGGATACAATAAGAGATGATGTCCAAAATCGTCCAGATTTGCAAGAAAAGTTACAGTTGCTACAAAAAGAAGAATTATCTGTTAAGTGGAAGCTTGTGGATGGGATTTTGTATTTCAAAGTTCGAATTCATTTAGCGTCCAATTCATCTCTAATTGTCACCATTTTGAGGGAGATGCACACTGCAACCCATGAAGGTTTTCTCAAAACTATGCAAAGGGGTCAAACAAGTGTTTCCTTGGAAAGGGTTGGATCATAGCGTGACAGATTTTATCAAACAATGTGAGGATCTATATATAGTAGTGGATAGACTCAGCAAGTATGCACATTTATTGGCTTGAGAACATCCCTACTCAGTTGTACAAGTGGCAAAACTTTTTTGAGATTATCTTTAAACTTCATGGTCACCAGCTATAATAGTCAGTGATAGGGATCCCATCTTCACAAGTAAATTCTGGTTAGAATTATGCAGACTGCAGGGAACAACATTCAACCTAAGCTCTTCTTATCATCCACAAATGGATGGTCAATCTGAAGCTGTGAATAAATCATTGGAGACGTATTTGAGATGTTTGTGTTCAGATAATCCAAGACATTGGTTCGAGTGGTTGTTGTTACAGCCGTGAGTCATGGGCATCACCGGGAACTAGGGTTTGGGTGTTGTCCCTAGCTTTCCGCGTCCATGAGAGGGTAGCAGTGGCTATCCGAGTGGTGGAAATAACATACCAAGGCTAACCTGTATATAGTTGCAGGTTACAAATTGAGGTGCACGAGGCTGCCAAGTGACCGAGCATTGCTATGGAGCATGGTGTCGAGTTACAACAGTGGTATCGGCACATGGGCCGGTATTTGGTGTATCGAGCATGTGGCCGGGTCCGAGTCAAGAAACCTCAAGTTGCTGTGATCAGTATTTGGGTCGGCAAATTGAGGTTGTGGTGCAACCGTGGACCGATCAGGCTACCGAGCCGAATGTGCAGAACAACGTGCCGAGAGGTCGCCAGAGCCGAGCAAAATTGCGGTATTGCGTTGTGGCAGAGTACCAAGCACAGCGCGTGTGAGCGGGTGAGCGTGCGCGGTCATGCACACAGATGTGCGCGCGAGGGAGCGGCAGGCGTGCGGGCGCGCGATGGTGTGCACCAACGTTCGCGCGCGCAGGCACGTGCGCAAGGGGTGCTGGTGTGCAGAACCGTGCATGGGCATGCACGAGCGGCATTGTTGGTGCGGTGCGATGCTGGTGGTTCATTGCCGGCATTGTGGTTGGTGATTGCTGAGGATGTTGAACCATGACTGGACGTTGGCTGGGGTCAAGCCGATGGGCGAGACGGGATGACCAGCGGTGCAGCCAAGGGTTTGTGAGGAAGTTTCTTGGAAGTTGCTGGGGGCGTATCTTGGTGGAGATATAATCCATATCCAGGGACGGTGAAGACTGCAACAAACTTCTGGAGATAACCACAAGGCTGTGGGGTGAACCTGGATGTGGAGTAGGGCTGGGTTGCTGGATGCAGTGGAGATTTGCAGATCTTTTTGGATAAAGATTCTAGATCCGGAGTTATCTTGGAACAGAAGGGTGTGGTGATAAATGTCGGGGTTGAAGGCTGGAAAGAAGATCAGCGATAGATCAGAGGAGGGTTTTTCCATTGTGAGAATTCCAGACATGTTCCCTGGGTGAGGGAGAGCAACATGACTCTACTAGTGAGAAAGGAGCCGTGAGGTTGCTGCAGCCAGTGTTCGTGGTGAGCGCTGGAACTTCATCCACTTGCTGGAATCTAGGTACACATTCTGGGGTTGCTGGTGTTGGCAATCGGGGAGGATTACTTGGGGTAGAGTAATCCTGTGTGCGCCATTGTATTTGGGTACTTTGGGGCGAGGCTGTCGGGGCTGTCCACAAGCCGAGCAAGTGCTTGAGATGATAGTTCGAGTACTTGTAATCCTTATGATCGGTTTAATGATATAAGGTTGGGAAGTGTTTTCCCGTAATCTTTGTTTTACTTGTTGGCTGGCTTTTAGACAGGGAACTTCTGTATTCTAGGTCATGATCGAAGTTTACAAGGCAACCAGTTACGGTAACTGGTGTTGAGACGAGCAAGGCCAGACGGCACGAACCAAATACGTGTATTGCTGGTTCGGCGATCGGGCAGTGCTGCGTGTGGTGCTGTTTGACTCCTGGAATAGCCTATCGGCAAGGTGTGCTGATAGTCAGGGGTGCTTATCGGTGCTGGAACGTGATTGAGCACAGGTGATCGAGTGAGGGGTTGAAAGCAGTAACCTTGGGTGTTGAGGTTGGCCGAATACAAAAGGGTTGGTGTTTGTGGCGAGGCTTCCGTAGTTTGTTCCAGAGTGCGGACTTGGTGTTAGGCTGAGTGTTCTCATGGTGAGAATATGCCGCACAGGACTGGTTGGGATCAAAAAATTTTGGGTCCTAGAATCAGCTTCGTGACAGACGTATCAGAGCCAAGGTTTTACGTACAGTTGAGGGACAATTCGCATTCAACAATTTTTGCTGGTACGATCACATGGATACACGGTCGAGTGATGCTCTCAGAGAGAGGGTGGCACAGCTAGAGGTGTTGGTTGGGGGGCCGACCAATGGAGAGGATAATAATCACACGGTGTTTAATCGGTTGGAAACCCTAGCCAAAGTGGTCAAACGGGCTGCTGATGCACCGGAATCCAGTGCAGTGCGAGATAATGGAATGGCTGAGATCGTGGAAAATCTCAGGGCAGGTTTGGAGGAAATTCGTTCAGATGTGGCTCTTCTGAAGCGGGCAATACTAAACTAGTCTCAGCGCTTTGGTGCTGACCAGGTAGCCGAAATCCCAGGAAGGCTTAAGGTGTCGGAGCCAACAAAATTCAATGGAATCCGATCATCAAAAGATCTAGAGAATTTCATCTGGGAGATGCAAGAATATCTTCGAGCTACCGAGATTCCTGCTCATAAGCAAGTCTTGATGGCCACTATGTTTCTAACTAGCGATGCCAAATTATGGTGGCAGACACGCACTGAGGACGACGAGAAGGCTGGACGTCCTAAGATTGAGACTTTAGGGAATATGAGGGAAGAACTTGGGAATCATTTTTTGCCTACCAACAAAGCTTGGATGGCGAGGGATGCTTTGAAGAAGCTTCGACAAACTGGAATAGTGCGTGAATACGTCAAGCAGTTCAGCTCATGTCTTTTGGATATACAGGACATGTCATGTAACGACCCGCCATGTTTCGCGATATTGTGGGCCTTGTTGGCCAAGTGTTACTCAAAATTTAAGAAAACCAAACCTATAATGACCAGTCCTAACCGGACCGGGTGTTAATTAAAAGGTTACATGAATAATATGAAAGCAAATTAGTCTAGCATTTCTAACTCAAAAGAACTTATGTTTCAAATGACAATGTATGAAATAATCATCTCACAGTCTTGAACCATTTCCCATAGCCACATTTATAACACAAGAAAAGTAAAAAGAGAAGTCCGCTTATTATCTATTCACCACCTAAGTTGGTAGAAGAACCAACCAGTCATCTCTTAGTCTTTAGTTCCAGCTGCTAACCTACGGAGGCAATTCCGCGTTAGTGATTAAACACTAAGCTATATAATTAAATAAAACAAGTCCATAAACTCCCTATCAATATCTATAATATTGGCTATTGTGACTATTCCAACATGCACATTTACTAACTGATGATTCAGTCCACTATGTCCATTAGTTGGCTGGTGGGTCTGTCCACCATGTCTATCTATTGGCTGATGGGTCAGTCCATCATGTCCGTTACCGGCTGGCGAGTCCAATTTGCCATGTCTATTATTGGCTGGTGAGTCCAATCCACCATGTCCGTAATTGGCTGGCGAGTCCAATCCTCCATGTCCAATTTATTGGTTGATGAGTCAGTCCATCATGTCCATTACCGGTTGGCGAGTCTAATCCACCATATCCGTTATCGGCTAGTGAGTCCAATCTACCATGTTCATAATTGGCTGGCGAGTCCAATCCGCCATGTCCAATTTATTGGCTGATGGGTTAGTCCATCATGTCCATTACCGGCTAACGAGTCCAATCCGCCATGTCCGTTATCGGCTGATGAGTCCAATCCACCATGTCCATAATTGGCTGGTAAGTCCAATTTGCCATGTCCAATTTATTGGCTGATGGGTCAGTCCATCGTGTCTATTACCGGATGGCGAGTCCAATCCGCCATGTCCGTTATCGGCTGGTGAGTCCAATCCACCATGTCTGTCATTGGCTGATGAGTCCAATCCTCCATGTCTAATTTATTGGCTGATGGGTTAGTCCATCATGTCCATTACCGGCTGGCAAGTCCAATCCGCCATGTCCGTTATCGGCTGGTGAGTCCAATCTACCATGTCCGTAATTGGCTGGCGAGTCCAACCCGCCATGTCCAATTTATTGTATTATGGGCTGTCAGGTCCTTTCTGACATGTCCATTATTGGATTATGAAGGGCATAGCCTGTGTCGGACTGAGTCAATTCTTTGACCCCGGTTATACTCGGTGCATGGTCGTCGAATCTGGGCTCAGGCTGACTAGGTTGTCCACAAGGAAAAATACAACATTTTAAATAATTATACGAACCTGAAAATTTGGTGAAGAACCTGCAACTATGACAAACAAAACTAAAGTCTTACCCTTTGTGTGTCAAATGTGCTCACAACTTATCTAGAGGATGTTTCATTTAACAACCGAACTTTCTTTTATATAGAAGAATATGTGTAAAATTCTAGAAGTCATTACATTAAATTTTATAAATATATGTGGAATTTAAGAAGTCACTATATTAAATTTTATAGAAAAGAACGTAATTACTAATAACTATATTTGTGTGATAACGAAAGGTCAAAAACTATGAATGAGTTATAATTGATAAAATATTGATTTCTAAGAATTAATTTAATTAAATAATTGATTCATTTTAAGATTTACAAAACCCTAAATAAACTAACCTAATTATTTTTAGGGTTTTACAATCTCACCAGCTTGGAAATTTTCGTCCTCGAAAATATAATAGGGTATATGGAAAAAATTACTCATTCATTATCCTATCTTAGGCATGTTTTTTTTATGAGTAAAAATAGCTCTATGGAAGTTAATTTAAATATCTTCACATTTTTTTTCCACGGTTTTTACAATCTCCCCAACTTAGAAATAGTTCGTCCCCAAAATATTATAACGGCCAACAGAAACTAAGAATTAATTATTTATCCAGTATCGGTGCATGCTACTACAATCATAAGAATCTTATGCCACAAATAGGCTTGGGTATTTCTTTGCCATCTCTTGCTCAGTCTCCCAGGTAGCTTCCTCTGATCCCTGATTTCTCCGCAATACATTTACCAAAGGGATTTCCTTGTTCCTGAGTGTCTTAATTTCTCTTGCTAAAATGCGAATCGGCTTTTCCTCGTATGTTAAATTTGGTTGTAATTCTAAGCCTTTAAAAGTTGTGATTATATGATCTTCGTCTTGTACATATTTCTTTAGCATTGACACATGGAAAACATTGTTTACTCCAGCTAGGCTTGGTGGTAATGCTAATCTATATGCACAATTTTGACTCGATCCAGGATTGGGAACGGTCCTATGAATCTTGGTTTCAACTTCCCTGATGTTCTAAATCTGATCACCCCATTCCTAGGAGATGTCTTTAGGTACACAAACTCCCCAACTTGGAACTCTAGGTCCTTCCTTCGAGTATCAGCATAACTCTTTTGTCGATCCTGCATTGCCTTAAGCCTTTGCTAAATGAGTTTCACCTTTTCAGTTGCTTCCCTCACCATCTTTGGCCTGATTATAACCGCTTCGGTAGACTCCAACCAGCATGATGGTGATCGGCAGGGCCTACTGTATGAGGCTTCAAATGGTGTCATCCTTATACTGGCCTGGTAAGAGTTATTATAGGTGAATTCAGCCAAGGCTAAGTGTTTCTCCTAATCTCCTTCCCAGTCAAGAATGCAAGCTCTTAACAAATCCTCCAAAGTTTGAATGGTCCCCTCACTCTGACCATCAATTTGGGGATGATATGCTGTACTTAGCTTGATTTGGGTCCCTATAGCTTTTTGGAAAGCTTCCCAGAAATGTGAAGTGAATAGGGGATCTTTGTCAGAGGCTATCTCTTTTGATATCTCATGCAGCCTGACAATGTTATTGACATACAATTTTGCTAGGTATTCCGCCATCCTTCTTGATTTTGTGGGGATGAAATGAGCTGCCTTGATCAAATGGTCCACAACCACCCCTATGGAGTCATGCTTCTTCTGAGTCCTTGGGAGCTTTGCAATAAAGTCGCATGTGACACACTCCCATTTCCAGGTTGGTATTTCTAAAGGTTGTAATAGTCCCACAGGTAGTTGATGTTGGGCTTTGATCTGTTGGCAAGTCTGACATTTGGAGATAAAATCCAAAACATCCCTCTTCATCCCAATCCACCAGTAGATTCGCTTTAAATCCTGATACATTTTAGTAACTCTAGGGTGTATCGAGAACTTTGAGCGATGAGCCTCTTCCAAGATATTTCGCCTCAGTGTATCATACTTGGGCACACACAACCTTCCTCTAAATCTGATCACACTATTGGAATCAACTACAATGTCAGGAGTCTTGTCCAACATTTCATTTAGCTCCTCACACCCATTTGTGCTAGCTTAACCCGATCGACCAAATCATTGGAAATAACCAGATTTGCCAGTAACCCTATTAGTTATTCCACAAGATTGGTAGCCACCACTTTTGCTGACATGGCCCAAAGTCTAGCTAGTTGCTAACCTTTGTCCACCTTGTCCTTTTGACTCAACGTGTCGGCTACCACATTTGCTTTCCCTGGCTGATATAAGATTTGGAAGTCATAATCCTTCAAATATTCTATCCACCGCCTCTGTCGATAGTTAAGGTCCTTTTGAGTAAAGATATGCATCAGACTCTGATGGTCAGTGAAGACTTCGAACTGGGCTCCATACAAGTAGTGTCTCCAAATCTTCAGTGCAAAAACTACAGCTGCCAGTTCCAAGTCATGGGTTGCATAATTTTGTTCATGAATTTTCAATTGACGAGAGGCATAGGCCACCATTTTACCTCCATGCATAAGGACACATCCTAAACCCAACTGGGATGCATCACTGAAGACTACAAATCCTTTATTACCATTGGGCAGTGCGAAGACTGGTGCAGTTGTTAGACTCTTCTTTAGAGACCGGAAACTTTCCTCACACTTACTACTCCATTCGAACTTGACGCCCTTCCTTGTGAGTTTAGTCATTGGCGATGCCACTAAGGAGAAGTCTTTAATGAATTTCCTGTAGTAACCTGTTAAACCAAGAAAACTTCTAATGTCAGTGATTGACTTAGGTTGTGGCCAATCAATGACTGCTTTTACTTTTGATGGATCCACTGCAACTCCAGCCTTTGAGATTATATGACCAAGGAAATTTACCTCCTTTAGCCAGAAGTTGCACTTTAAGAGCTTGGCGAACAGCTGATTCTCCCTCAACACTTGAAGGGTAATGGATATGTTCTTAGCATGCTCTTCTTCATTACTTGAATAGACCAGAATGTCATCCACAAACACAATGATAAACTTGTCCAAATATTCGTAGAGGACCATGTTCATGAGTGACATAAAGGCCACTGGTGCGTTTGTTAGACCAAAAGGCATGACTAGAAACTCATAATGTCCATATCAAGTTCGGAAGGCCGTTTTCTGTATGTCTAACTCCTTTACACACAATTGGTGATAACCAGACCGCAAGTCTATCTTGGAAAATATTCCAGTTGTTCTTAGCTGGTCAAACAAATCATCAATCCTCGGTAAGGGATACCGATTCTTGATTGTCATTTGATTGATTTGGCAATAGTCAATACACAGCTGAAGTGATCCATCCTTCTTCTTCACAAAAAGAATAGGGGCACCCAAGGGTGAAGTACTTGGCCGGATGAAGCCTGCCTATAACAACTCTTCTAGTTGACTCTTTAATTCTTTGAGCTCCACTGGAGCCATGCGGTATGGTGTTTTAGAACTTGGTGTTACTCCAAGTACTAGGTCAATGACAAAGTCCACTGCCCACTTAGGAGGTAACCCCTGTAAGTTCATCCGGGAATACACCTGGAAACTCTCCTACCACAGGAATCATGGACAACTCTTTGGATTTGGACTCAAACTCAACGAGGTTAGTCAAAGAGGCTTTACAACTCTCACCAAACAATGGGCAATAGAGTTGTTTGGTTAGGATAGCTGCCACAAATTCTGCCCACGTGATGGAAGAAATCTCACGTCGATGGAATGTGGTTTTTTCCATGGATTTCCACTAGTAAGATGCTTCCTCCTGAAGCATGCATGTTGCCAATCTCACTTGATGGCAGTGGGGCACAAACAGAGCCCTAAATGCTTTTTCAATAATGTCAATCCAGCTCTCTACCTTCATTGGATCGGTCCCTCCAATAAATACCTCAGCTCCATTCTTCCTAAATTTTTCCATAGTGTAGCGGTCACTATCATCAACATGTGGTGGCACCACTTGTCGGACTACCGGTGGCACTGGGTTTGGACGCTCCCCTCGCTCGCCCAGGTCTGCAAACCCTGCCCACCCTTGGGCACTTCCCAGACCACCATCCGGGGTGATTCTGGGACCCGCTACTGAGTTTGAGGCTCCATTCCCTGCTACCACTCCCGGTAACCACTAAACAATATTTTGAACTACGAAATCTGTATTTTCTCAAGCCTGCACTAGTCCCTGTATGGCCATCAGGATCTGGGCCAACACAGTCTTTGTGTTCAAATTTGACTGCACAAATCAGTTTAAATGTCTAGGAGTGCTTGCCATCTAAAACGTCGAACCATCATGGTTCATTAATATTTTTTTAGTTATAACTTAGGTTTATTAGCGAATGAATTTGTTAATTCAAAACACAACGCAGTGGAAAAAGATAATTATTAGACCTTTCAATAAGGTACTTGAGTCACAAAATGCGAGCCAGTGGAAACCTAGCTCTGATACCACCTGTAACAACCCACCATGTTTCACGATATTGTGGGCCTTGCTGGCCAGCTGTTACTCAAAATTTAACAAAACCAACCCTATAACGACCAGTCCTAATCGAACCGTGTGTTAATTTAAAGGTTACATGAATAATATGAAAGCAAATAAATCTACCATTTCTAACTCAAAAGAACTTATGTTTCAAATGACAATGTATGAAATAATCATCCCACAGTCTTGAACCGTTTCCCATAGCCACATTTATAACACAAGAAAAGTAAAAAGAGAAGTCCGCTTATTATCTATTCACCACTTGAGGTTGTAGAAGAACCAACCAGTCATCTCTTAGTCTTTAGTTCTAGCTGCTAACCTACAGAGGCAATTATGCGTTAGTGATTAAACACTAAGCCGTATAATTAAATAAAACAAGTCCATAAACTCCCTATCAATATCTATAATATTGGCTGTTGTGACTATTCCAACATGCCCATTTACTAGCTATGGTTCAGTCCATTATGTCCATTAGTTGGCTGATCGGTTTGTCCACCATGTGTATCTATTGGCTGATGGGTCAGTCCATCATGTCCGTTACCAGCTGGCGAGTCCAATCTGCCATGTCCGTTATCGGCTGGTGAGTCCAATCCACCATGTCCATAATTGGCTGGCGAGTCCAATCTGCCATGTCCAATTTATTGGCTAATAGGTCAGCTCATCATGTCCATTACCGGCTGGCAAGTCCAATCCGCCATGTCCATTATTGGCTGGTGAGTCCAATCCACCATGTCTGTAATTGGCTGGCGAGTTCAATCTGCCATGTCCAATTTATTGGCTGATGGGTTAGTCCATCATGTCTATTACTGGCTGGCGAGTCCAATCCGCCATGTTTGTTATCGGCTGGTGAATCCAATCCACTATGTTCGTAATTGGCTAGCGAGTCTAATCTGCCATGCCCAATTTTGTTGTATTATGGGCTGTCAGGTCCTTTTTACATGTCCATTATTGGATTATGAAGGGCGTAGCCTGTGTCGGACTGAGTCAATTCCTTTACCCCGGTTGCACTCGGTGCATGGTGGTCGAATTTGGGCTCAGGCTGACTAGGTTGTCCACAAGGGAAAATACAACATTTTAAATAATTATACGGACCTAAAAATTTGGTGAAGAACCCGCAACTATAACAAATAATCCTAAAGTCTTCCCCTTTGTGTGCCAAATGTGCTCACAACCTATCCATAGGATGTTTCATTTAACAACAGAACTTTCTTTTATATAGAAGAATTATGTGTGGAATTCTAGAAGTCATTACATTAAATTTTATAAATATGTGTAAAATTTAAGAAGTCACTATATTAAATTTTATAGAAAAGAACGTAATTACTCATAACTATATTTGTGTGATAACGAAAGGTCAAAAACTATGAATGGGTTATAATTGATAAAATATTGATTTCGAAGAATTAATTTAATTAAATAATTGATTATTTTAAGATTTACAAAACCCTAAATAAAATAACCTAATTATTTTTAGTATTTTACATGTCAGAAAGTAATAAACTTTTCAACTTTGTGTCTAGATTGCAACCTTGGGCGCAGGTGGAGTTGAAGCAGCAAAAGGTGCAGACTTGACTTGCAGACCGCATTAGGTGCAGCCGATGCCCTAGTAGACTTGAAGACTGCTGCTGGTCCTAGTGGAGGTGACCGAGTTTCCAAGGAAGGCAAGGCGGTGGGGAGTGACGGGAAGTCATTCAAGCCGAGACCAAAGGAGAAGAAGAGAGTTTTTCCTAGGGCCGAACCAGGAAATTCCCAGGGTGTTGAAGTGAGGCAGTTGCAGTGTTTCTCCTGTGGCGGACCTCATAGGGTCAGGGAGTGCCCGAACAATCCGAAGGGGAAGATGGTGGCGATGCAGGCCGAGGAAGGTTCTGATTCAGGTGAGCCAGTTTGTATGTCGACGTTACAGATGATAGGAGCTCTGAGGGTTGAACAGCCTAAACAGGGAAGTTTGGGGCTGATGTATGTTCCAGTGACTTTGAATGGAAGACGGGTTTCAGCATTGGTTGACACAGGGGCAACGCACAGCTTTGTTTCAACAAAGGTGTCGGGTCAATTGGGACTGAAATCGAGGGTTACTACCAGCAAGATGAAGGCTGTGAATTCGCCAGTGAAGCAGGTTCAGGGTGTGGCTCGTGGAGTTCAGATCTGCTTGGGGAATTCAGTGGCCGAGCTGATTTCATGATTGCAGGAATTGATGACTTTGAGGTAATACTCGGTAACAATTTCTTGGTGTCAGCTCGCGTAGGTGTGCTACCACACTTGGGAGGAGTGATGGTGATGTCCGGAGGTAGTGGGTGCTTCGTGAGGGGGCATAGCAAACCTACCGAGGTAGTAGATCCGGAGTCTGGCGAGGGGCTGCTTGCCGCATTGCAGGTGGTCGAGTATACCGGAATGGAGCCAGAAACCCTAACGGGAGTGTTGTCTTCTGAGCAGTTTGATGAGAGCTGCGACGACTTGGTAGTGAAGGCCAAGGCCCCGGCCCGGGTATCGGTGAGGGTACCTAGAGGACGTGTTGAGGAGTCCGTTGGGCGAGTTGGCAAGGTGCGTGTGGTCCAGTAGGGTGTGAATGTGTTGGACGGAATTGCCGTAATCCGAAAGGGAGATTTCTTGGAAGCTGCCAACGACTTCAAGGAGTACTTCGGGGATTACGAGAGTGAGCTATTAAAAATGAGCAGGGGTAAGCTCTATACTCTTGTTCGGGGAGTTCGTCCATGTGGTTGGAATAGAACACCGAATGCTCACTTCCATCAGTTGAAGTTACTAACTGGTGATGAGATGCCGAGTGGATCATCATGTCAGGAGTACCATCTGACGATGGTGAGGTGTCGACAAAAGATTAGTTCTTTCTTGGTGTGCAAGGGAATGTTCTTACTAGAACAGGGTCTGTATGTCTAGAGCCTTCATGGGGGATTCACAACCATGGTTGACCAAGGCTGCTACAGATCTACGACGGGCTGATGGAGTAAGTGCTGAATCCAGGGTTAGGGTTTCACTTACCGTGTTTGGTTTGCTGGGAGGTGAATCAGACGTCTCTATCTCCACTTGTCTAGAGAGACAGCCACTAGATGAGGTGAGTTCGTGTTGGGCTTATTACCAGCAGGGCTTTACAGGGAGGAAGAGGAAAACAGTCGGAGTTGTTGAAATACTAGCTGCATTGCAAAGTCTTAAAGATGCTTCGAGCCAGCAATTCTCAGAACCACGGGGAGTTGTTTGGACAAGTTGGACTCGAAAATCTGGAGGCTGGAGCATATGGCCAATGTAAGTGTGTAGGTGTACATGCGAGGTCTGGGGCTAGCAAGACCGGGGATGATGCAATGGCAGAGCTGGGACCATGGTGCGGCGTGTCTATGGTACATAGAGTGGGGACGGTGCTGTGGGAGAAGGTATTCGACTTGTTACTGAAGGGGGCAATCCTTCCTTCCGATGAGGACATCGGCTCTCATTGGTGGGGGAGGATGTTACAGCCGTGATTCATGGGCGTCACTGGGAACTAGGGTTTGGGTGTTGTCCCTAGGTTTCCCGTGTCCATGAGGGGGTAGCAGTGGCTATCCGAGTGGTGGAAACAACATACCGAGGCTAACCCGTGTATAGTTGCAGGTTACAAACCGAGGTGCACGAGGCTGCCGAGTGACCGAGCATTGCTATGGAGCATGGTGTCGAGTTACAGCAGTGGTAGTCGGCACATGGGTCGGTATTTGGTGTATCGAGCATGTGGCCGGGTCCGAGTCAAGAAACCTCAGGTTGCTGTGATCGGTGTTTGGGTCGGCAGATTGAGGTTGTGGTGCAACCGTGGACCGAGCAGGACCGATCAGGCTACCGAGCCGAGTGTGCAGCACAGCGTGCCGAGCAGCCGCCAGTGCCGAGCAAAATAGCGGTACTGCGTTGTGGCAGAGTACCGAGCACAGGCGCGTGCGCGCGGGTGAGCGCGCGCAGTCGTGCGCACAGATGCGCGTGCGCAGCGGCAGGCGACGCAGTGCGCGGGCGAGTGATGGCGCGCGACGTTCACGTGAGCGAGCGAGTGCGCGCACGCAGGTGTGCGCGCAGGCGCACGCGCGAGCGGGCGCTGGTGTGCGCGAGCGTGCATGGGCATGCACGAGCGGCATTGCTGGTGCGGTGCGATGCTGGTGGATCATTGCCGGCATTGTGGTCAGTGATTGCTGAGGAGGTTGAACCATGACTGGACGTTGGCTGGGATCAAGCCGGTGGGCGAGACGGGATGACCAGCGGTGCAGCCAAGGGTTTGTGAGGAAGTTTCATGGAAGTTGTTGGGGCGTATCTTGGTGGAGATATGATCCATATCCAGGGACGGTGAAGACTGCAACAAACTTTTGGAGATAACCACAAGGCCGTGGGGTGAACCTGGAAGTGGAGTAGGGCTGGGTTGCTGGATGCCGTGGAGATTTGCAGATCTTTGTGGATAAAGATGCTAGATCTGGAGTTATCTTTGAAACAGAAGGGTGTGGTCATATATGCACGGGGTTGAAGGCTGCAAAGAAGATCAGCGATAGATCAGAGGAGGGCTTTTCCATTGTGAGAAAGGAGAGATCCCGACGTTGGAAGAGAATTCCAGACGTGTTCCCTTGTGAGGGAGAGCAACGTGATTCTGCTGGTGAGAAAGGAGCCGTGAGGTTGCTGCAGCCGGTGTTCGTGGTGAGCGCTAGAACTTCATCCGCTTGCTGGAATCCAGGTACACATTGTGGGGTTGCTGGTGTTGGCAATCAGGGAGGATTACTTGGGGTAGAGTAATCCCGTGTGTGCCATTGTATTTGGGTACTTTGGGGCGAGGCTGTGTGGGCTGTCCACAAGCCGAGCAGGTGCTTGAGAGGATAGTTCGAGTGTTGGGAAGTGCTTTCCCGTAATCTGTGTTTTGCTTATTGGCTGGCGTTTAGACAGGGAACTTCTGTATTCTAGGTCACGATCGAAGTTTACAACGCAACCAATTGCGGTAACTGGTGCTGAGACGAGCAAGGGCAAATGGCACGAACCCAATACGCGTATTGCTGGTTGGGCGATCGAGCAGTGCTGCGTGTGGTGCTATTTGACTCCTGGAACAGCCTATCGGCAAGGTGTGCTGATAGTCAGGGGTGCTGTATCGGTGCTGGAACGTGATCGAGCGAAGGGTTGAAAGCAGTAACCTCGAGTGTTGAGGTTGGCCGAACACAAAAGGGTTGGTGTTTGTGGTGAGGCTTCTGTAGTTTGTTCCAGAGTGCGTACTTGGTGTTAGGCTGAGTATTTTCATGGTGAGAATATGCCGCACAGGACTGGTTGGGATCGAAAATTTTTGGGTTATAGAATCAGCCCCGTGACAGTTGCCATGGGTGGAGTATGTATATAACACTTAGCTACCATACCTCCACCAAGCATACCCCATACGAAGTGTTGTATGGAAGACCACCACCTACTTTGATTGCCTATACTCCAGGAACCGAAAAGGTATATGAAGTGGAAGAATAGTTACTGAAGAGAGATTAGCTATTGCAGAAAATTCGTTTTCACATTCAAAGAACTCAGGACAGGACGAAGATCAACCATAAAAAGACGATAATAGAATTGGAGCTTGGTGTGGGTGATTGGGTATATGTTAGACTCCTTGCAGACAACATTCGGTAAAGTCCAAGACCAATCACAAATTGTCACCATGTTTTGTTGGTCTGTTTCAGGTGATCAAAAAATAACTTCAGTGGCATAGAAGTTGCTTTTACCTCCACAAGCCAAAGTTCATAATACATTTCATGTATCAATGTTAAAATCATCTTTGGGAAAACATGACACAAAACATGCTGATCTTTTGCAACCAGTGACAGCTGAAGGCTCTTATGTGATGATTCTCGAACCAGTTGTGGATACCAGGTTTGTGGACAATAGAAAAGAGTTTCTTAGTCAATGGAAAGACACTCCACAATCAGAAGCAACCTGGTAGGACGACAGTGAAATTCTGGAGAAGTACCCAACATTCTATCCTTGAGGACAAGGAATTTTTCGGGAGGGGTGCCATGCTATGGTTAACTAGTAGTATTGTTAATAGTTGAGGGTATTTTTTATAATTCATAGAGTTATAAGTAGTTGAGGAAAACTTTGTAAGAAACAGTTTTTGCGTAATCTGAATATAATTGTGGGATTTGTTCTTAAATCTCCCATGTTCTTTGTTTAGTGTGAATTTTGGTGACAAGGTTAGGGTTTATCATTTGAAATTTTCCCATCAATTGTTTTTTTGTGATCAATTCGAAGGAAATCTATTTCGACCAATTCAAAGTTGTTATCGTGTGATTTGTTGTAAGATCAGATTATGGTGACTTCACCAAAAGGTCTATCAACACAAAAGGGCAAAGTCTTGCCATCGGAAGAAAAATATTGTGACGTAGGTTGTTAGTGGTTCATGCTAGTTATTTTCACTTTTTGAAATTACTTATAAATAGCCACTTAAATGGCTTTAACTAAAAACACAAGTTTTAAATCAGACCATTGACGCCGTGTGCGGTTCAGATTCAAAAAAGTTATGGGAGTAAAAAAACTTAAATAGTATCTTATCCTTATTTTCCTACCGCTATTACTGCTGTACATACTATTACTGATCGTATACGTACGTACATACTAGACCTATATATACTAGGACTAATAAGTTCCTGATTTTCAAAGAGATGACGCATATCGGATCGGCAAATACCCGGACCGGCAGAGGTTATGATCAGAACGAAATGCGGACCAGCCCACCAAGTCGGCTATTGGACCTAATGAGCGACGGTCGGAGAGTGTTACACGCCATTCTGATGGGCATCTTTTTGTCGTCATTGTTCATCCATGTGTATCCTTGGGCTGTTTGCGACTTTGTACAAGGCACCGTTCCGAACCAATCGTACTTCACACCTGCACTTAAACCCGAGTGCATGCCAATTTGAACAGAAGCACCGTATGACATATGTATAAATTTAACGTGCAATATAGTGTCAGGAGATAGAGGCCATTAAATTAATAAAAAGTAAATGACCATAATAACCGTCTTTTCAAAAGCTTGTAGATCTTAGTAGACATATGGCACTGTCCTTTTATATTTAAAAAACAGAAAGAAAACATATGTAACCTTGCCAGCTTTATGCTATCGTGAGCCTGGCGACAAGGTCACATCTAGCGTCACCGTGCTGAAAACTACGTGTAAATAAATTTTTACATGATACAATATTTAAACAAATTAACCTCCCAACGAAATTAGAGGCGAAGAGGCAACTCATGAGGCCAGATTTTGTCTTCCTGTCATCTCCCGCGCGACGAAGTGATCAGCAGCTGGAAGGTTTCATGGCGCCGGCCCGGCCCTCGCCCTTTCGGAAGGAGGGCTGCCCATCAGGCCAGTGTGTCCAGGTCTCCGCTTGGCACTCGCCGGACCTAGTAAGAGATGACTGATATGCGTACGCTCGATGCGTGCACGCACTTACGCACGCAGTCAGACTGCTAACGCTACCGGTTTTATTTTTATCTTAATTTTTCTTCACTTTTTCGTTGTCGTGGCTAAAGCTATTAATTATAAAAATATTTAGCGTTTAATTTAATTTGATTTGATTCGAAATTTAATATTTAAATGTATAAATGAATGTATTATAAATAATTTTAAATAAAAATATAAATGAATGTATTGTCTTGTATGCATAATAATGCTAATTAAGATATCTTGATTTTAAAATTATATTTTAGTATGAATTAAAAAAAATATTAGTAAAAGTAAATCAAAGTAGAAACCGGTTGGCTTGGCTTGAATTCGTAGTAAAATAAAGCAAATTAAACAGATTATGTTGAATTAAAAAACTAAAATTCATTCAACTCGACAATAAATAGCTTTTATGTTTGCATATTTTAAAAGACTGATTTTTGAAAAGATGTGTCTGCTGCTGCTGAAAGAGCATAATAAGAATAAAAAAGTTAAACAGATTATGTTTTATGTAAAGAACCATTAATGTAATGATTTTGTATGATTGAATAGATTTTTTATTAAGTAATTTTTTTAGTTTAAGAAACTTTTTATTTTTTTCTTTTTTTATAGAAAACTAAATCAAAGATACATAATATTTTTGAGCCCAGCTGGCAGGAAGGGCTAATGGGTCTGGCCGGGCCGGGCCGGGGCGGACCCGGGCTTCAAAGGTCCCAGCCCGACTCCATGACGGGCTTTAAGCGGCTAAATTGGGCCATTCCAGCCCGGCTAGTTGGGCGGGGGCAGGCTAGAGCGGCCCATTCAGCGCCTCTAGCAACGACAGGCAGCAGTTGTGAGTAGTAAGTCAAAGGGCGTCGACGTAAAAACAAAACATGGGTCAAAGAGGATGAATGCAATAATAATAGGATTGAAAAAGGAACGAAAGACTTTTATTTGCCGGCCCCACCCCTTGTCCTCCACTCGTCGCTTTCCAACGTCTACCCAACGCTATCTTTGACCGGCCCCAACCCCTTCTCTCCCAATCCCCGTTGCACAAGGAAAGAAAACCCTTCCTCATCCTCCTCCCAATTTCCCAGCGCCTTCCTCCATTCCCATCGTCACCTTTCTCATGGACAAACCTCCACCTCCCAATCCCACCACCGCCAACAAAGGAGACCACATCCTCAAGCAACTCAACAAGAGCTCCCTCAAAATCACAAAGCCAGCCTTTCACCCCCGCAAACCTCAGGATCCACCTCCACCCCCGCCACCTTCTTCCACCACCGCCTCTTCGGCCCAGGCCCAGCAACTCCCCCGGTCTACAACATCAACAAGAACGAATTTCGCGACGTGGTCCAGAAGCTCACCGGCATCCCACCCTCGCCTCCCACCGCGTCACCCTCGCCGCCGCCGCCGCCGCCCCCGGCCTTCCAACCCAAGCCCCCCGGATCCCGCTTCCACCGCTTCCGGCCGCCGCCCCTCGCCCCGCCGCCCCTCTTCGCCCAGCCGCCGCCCCCTTTCTCCCCCTCCCGCCTCTCCCCGCCGTCAGTGCCGCCGCCGAGTCCCCCATCTCCGCGTACCTCCGCTTCCTTCATAGCTCCATCGCCCCCAGCCAGCCCTTCGCCATCCCTCCGTTCCCCCTCTTTTCACCCCCCGGCGGGCAGTTGGGGTTCCCGGCGTCGCCCGGGGTGTCGGTGTCGGTACCCGTGCCCAGCCCCCGGTGGAAAGATGTCTGATTTAGAGAGGGTGAAAATTAAAAGATGTGCGTTTTTTGTTTCATCCCGGGGGATTTAGGAAACAAAGCTGTTCATTAGTATCTATGCTTTCAATTTTTTATATAAATCTATGATTACACCAAGAACCAAAAATGAAGGTTTTCTTTAGCGTTTAGCTCTGTATTTGATCTCATCTTCAATTTCAACCTCCTGCGTTGGGTTGGGTTGTGTACCTTGTACTTTGTATGGACTTCGCTCCCCACTTGTATCTTCTTTTTTTATTCCTCAAATCATGAACTCTGCTTTTTTATCTTTATTACCTGAGGAAAGTTGTGTGCTCTCCGTTGAAGGATCAAAAAATATGATGAGATTCGGGTTGTGATGTGTAGCAATTTCTTTTAGCGGGGTTGAGTTTGTAAAATTGTGGCCCTTTTTTTAATTTAAAATGTATATATATATATATATATATATATATATGAAGTAGTGAGCAAACTAGCTATAGCTATACGTTGAATTACAAACTAGCCATAGATATGGCCTATCACGTGGGTATGGCTTTTGTGACAATATTTGAGCCTAGGGGTTTCGATCGACGTAATTGTGTGGGGGTAATTAAGTTTATGTCGTAGTTCTTTGGTGACAGTTGTTGGTGGGACATTTAGTTGACATACTACTTTGTTACCTTTTAATTATAGTTGTAAAAATTGGAATCAGAATCGGAATTGATTTTCGAGGGAGTCGAAATCGTAATCGGTCTAAATTGGACATAAATCGGTTCAGTTGAATCGGTTTAAATCAGTTTAAATAGGTCATATGTAAAAATTTAACAACTCATCAATTAGTCCAAATTGATCTAAATTGTGTGTATTATATTTTATAATATATTTTTATATATTTTAGATTTTTTATAATTTATTTAGAATTAATTATTATTTTTTATTCGAGAGTCGGATCGGATCAACTTTTAATTATGAAAATGCTACCGGGTTCTTTAAAATTTTACCTTGATTCTCCCCCCTCTTGACACGACCTACTTCACCCCTGCCTGCGCCTCCTGTCCCATCCTGCCACCCGCTTGCCTGGCGCACCTCGACGCCGCTCGCACCCCACCCAGCCCCCACGCTGCCGCCATGCCCAATCCGCCCTCGTCGCCACTCGCCCTCGTCATCACTCATGGACTCTCATATGTGCAATTAAATTTTCTTTTTACTTTTTAATCTTAAAAGATATGAAAAAAACTAAGAATTTTTTTTTGAGATCACTTGAGTGACCTACTTGATGATAATAATTATTAGTTTTAATACAAAATAAAATAAGCATAAACTATTTTTTTAAAATATATTATATATATACTAATTTTGATAAGGTTTAACTATTTAGAATTTTCATGTTATATATATAATATATATATATATATATTAAAAAAGATTATTTGAGCAACAGAAAAGAATGGTTTCATTCGGTATATTTTAATATGGACAATTCAATTACAAAAATGTTTAAATTTGGTAATAAAAAAACCACCCCCTTTTTCCCTATCAACAGCCCTTAGTCGAACTTTGGCAGCACGACCGTTTGCTTACAAAAACATAGCGGCCAACGGCTAGATCGGGCTGGGGTTTGGGGGAAAGGAAAAGGAGGGCCAAATGATTTTGCCTTCATTTTCTTTTTCCAATGATGGGCATATTTGGGCCATCTTTATAATAAGACTGGCCCAATTGAAATTGTGGTGCAAGAGCCTCGTGCCCAAGTAATCCAATTTTTATTTGTATATATATACACGGCCTTAAAAAAACCACTTCTAAACTAGGATATTTATGTACTAATAGAAGCATCCTCCTCCCACACACATATAGATATATCTATACACACCACGTCCTTTGAAAAAACACTTTTAAATAGGAGATTTATGTACTAATAGCAGCATCCTACTCATACACACACACACATATAGATAGATTGATATATATATATACACACACACGATATTAAAAAAACACTTTAAAACTAGGATACTTATTAATAATGGATGCATCCTCTTCACACCAGCCACTCACGGGCCATGAGCCAGCATCGTAGTGTCAACTACCATAGGAGGCTAGTAAGACTTAAACTCATAGTTGCATAAATCGGAATCGGAATCGGTTTAAGTCCAAATCGATCATATATAATTATTTGACAACTCATAATATAAATATATAAAAATTAGATATTGATGTCATTTTGATATTATTGTGAGTATTGTATTTTATAATATTTTTCATATTTTTAAAAAAAAATTTTAATTATTTAGAGTGAATTATTATTTTTGACCCGAATTAGACACGAGAGTCAAGTTTTAATTACGAGAATGCCGCAATCTTTCCCCTTCGCCTTGTTCTCTCTTGCATCCGCTCTCCTTCCTCGCCGTCGCCACTGTGCCACGCCCCCCCCCCTAAACCCGCCCAGTCCTATGCCTGCCGCACCCCACCTCCCCCCGTCGGCTGTCACACCCCCCCCCTCCCTGGTGCTCCCAACCCTGCCCCTCCAGATCCACTCCAATTGATCATATAAAAAAACTGATCATACAGAGAAAAGATTAGAGCCTCAACTGAGACTTGAGTGATGATCAGCTTCTGTTTCACAATCTAGCCAACCATAGTTATTTAAGACAAGAAACGGACTTTATTGTACAAACGGTTAATTTAGAATCCGCTTTATAATAAATTACCCTCACTTGTAATACAACAAGACTACTGATCCCAGCTGCGGATATCAAATGGGACGCTGTATATCATATTATACCAACATCAATACCCCTTATAAAGGGCCAGGGAAGGTTCCATTCTCTCTTTGTTTGTTCCACCGATCAATCTGCAGATTATTTAGATTACATTGAGCAACGACATCAAATGATAAAATTGGGTTATAAAAAAATGAAAAAAAGTCCTTAGTAATTCACACATTGCACCGAAATAATTTTCCACAAAATAGAACTGTTTTCAATAAAATTTTAATAGCAGCAAGATGATTCATCAGCTTTAATATTTCTTTGTGTTAAGACAACTATTCAGCAAACTGAGCCACCATAAGCAAAGAAATGCCAAATATTCAATGGAAACTATGTGAAATCAGCTACATGGCCTATACCATTTCTTGGTCTTCACACGAACATAAAATTCTTGATAGACAAAAGTTTTCTTCCCAAATAATCTACACAGAGGGCAAAATTCTATGACAAATATTCATAACGCGAATTGGGTAACAGGAAAGTACTCATTTTGCTTCCTTTAACATACATCATTAGATGAATAAATTCACCATGAAAAATTTATGCTATATGCCCTGAATTCTCACTCCAATAAGATGCAACCACAAAGATATCCACAATAGTAAGTAAAAATAATATAAGTGCATACGAGAGAATGAGATTCAAGGCCTAAGAACAGAGGAAAGTTTGACAAACTGTAAGATCCAGAAATGGTTAGGCTAGGTACGTACCCATTCACCTGGGCATTAGCGATCAATAGTATTTAGCAAATTTATCACACTCAGGTGCACCTTCTCCTTTAGCAGCAATGCACCTGAATGGACAAAAATGAAAGCCTCTCAGTTTCTCATACTTAAAAAAAAACAAATGATTCAGATAAAGCATAAATACATGCTGATGATACTCAATGTACCGCGTAAAACAATGCCTGGCTTGATTTGTTGTTAGGAAATGAAAATCTGCAGGTTTTGTCTCAAGCTGGGAAGGGGAGTAAAATGGAGTACATCCTTAGTGGGAAATGAAATATGATCCATAACTCATAGTCTACCCGTATAGATGGATTGTCCTCCGGGTCTTCTTGCTCATTGGGTTAGTTCTTTTCTGGTTCATCAGTGCGTTCATCAACTAGTGGACTTTGTTCATTGCTTTCCTCAAGAGTTGTGCCCTCAGTAACATCATCATTTTTCTTATCTTCCTCAGCACCTTAAATGGGTTCAATGGATGCCTCCTCTGCTTCCTGCTGCACCTCTTTTCCTGTTAGCAACCAGTGCTGCAAATGACAGACAAGAAATTTAGCATAAGAAGAATAGAAATAATTGGAACGCATATCCAATTTGTTGTCTAAACAACAGAAATAGAACCAGAACCTATGAGGCACCTTTTCCCATTCTCTTAATCAACCAAGAATAAAAAATAAAGATGAAAAAACTATGATAAGGGAGATCATAAACAAGGGGATTGATTAAAACTAGTACCTACTTAAAAATAGGATTTATCTTTTAAGCAACATGAATTACAAAGTTTTTACCTGCACTTCTATCTTAAGTAAGCTATTGCCAACCATTTAGAAGTTGATATTAAGCAATAATTTCTAATAGACTTCACTCCCATTCCCCAAATGACAAGATGACACATAGCAATACAAGAGCATAGCTTAATTATATTTCCATTTCTTCAAGTGAACATAACTCAGTTGTCTTCCACCTTCTTGGAAAGGTTGAGAATATAGATTTCAATATAATATTTGCATGATCACAAATAACAAAGTTTTAACCACTGAATGCCCTAGCTAGTAACAAACTGGCATAGGAGGGCTGACCCTCCTGTTAAAGTAAAACATTCATAACTTCCAATAAAATTGTCATAAGGGCATTAATTAGGAGCCGTCGGCCTCGGCTTAATAACATCCCCTTTTTATCTCATTCTCATGACTTGGATTTTTCATCTATCCCTTGCGTGGCAAATTCATTCTTTTCTCTTTCGCCCTCTACGTCCTCCTTATTACTCCAGACCCTGAGTATAGAGGCCGAGTACTGTCAGGGATGCGACTTCAGTACCCTTTAAAACCACAAGTCTAGACTACGCTACATAGCAGTACCTGTAAACCTCCATACTTCTCCAGGTTTTAGGAATCCCTCAGGGATGGAATGACCCGCACACCAATCCAAAGCCCATTATCGACTAGCACATACCGGCTTGCATAACACAGTTGTCGGTATTTTTCGCTTCGATTGACACGTGCCCACTCACGTAGCACGGTGGTCAGTATTTTAGGCTTTGATTGTCACGTACCCACTTACGTAGCACGGTTGTCGAATTTCCCTTATTCTATCTCTCACTAAAAATGCGAAAACTACATGTATATAGGTCTGGGTAAGGATTTATATTATAGGCCCAAAGGCACCGTGAGCGGGATTTGATTTTCAAAAACAAACTCGAAGGATCTCATCCTCGAGGGTTATTAATCTGGAAATAACGTACGACTAAATTGCCTGCGTGGAGTGGGTTACAATAAATCCACAACTCGACACATCCGCTTACTTGTAAAAACAAAACACGATGGAGAGTAGAGATAAAACTAGAAGCGAGTCCTAACGGGCTTGGTAGAAACTTCAAGCGTGTCCATGCACCTATGGCGGCAAGTTCCTACTCCATACCTACACATCAAAACTAAATATTAACGCCCGTTCATGATGCATTCACACATCCTATAGTATACTCACATCAACCATGCATCCTTATTGATTTTTGAGTTAATCTTAATAAATTTAAAGCTTTAATATTTAAAGTGTTGAATGGGCTGCTTTGTTAAGTTTTAGGCATGACATTGCATGCATTCAATTGGTATAAAATTATATTTATTTTATCGCATCAAATTAAGATCGTCGGTCAAGGTTGCGAGTTCACTTGCAAACTATCTAGGTCCATATAATTACTTGAAATATTATATATTTCTTTTTGGCAACCTTGGTTGGCCTAAGCCTAGATTCGACAACTATGCACCGAGTGCAACTGGGGTCAAGGAATTGACTTAGTCTGATACGAGGCCATACTTTTAAAATTATTTGAAAGATAAAATACTTGCCCCCATGCCAAAAGGGGTGACAGAGCGTAATCGCTTAAGATGACTCATTATGCATTTGTGATATCGATAAGATGAGTCAATGACAAATATCGGTAACTACAGGTCGTGGGCTACGTAACGTGTGTATGCATACGTGGGATTGCACCCCTCTTGGCATAATTGGAGCTCGACATAGGCTTATAATCACTAAAAGACTTACTAAATAATGATATGAAATATATTAACTTGTTTCATGTAATTATACGACTTAGTGGTTTTATTACTAATGCAGTTTTGTGACCGCAAGTAAGCAGCTTCAAACTAATGCTTAAGCATGTGGTTGGTGGTTCCCTTACCAACCTAGGTTGGAAGAAATGATAAATAAAATTAGATTTCTTCTTTTTATTTTTTGAGTTATAATTGTGAGTATGGGAAACGGTTTCGAGGTCGTGAGACTTTGATTACTTAGTTTATCTTTGTTATTGTTGTATGTTATATTTAATATAGCATGATTTATTTTATGATTAATCATTTTCATTACATTATCCTTCATATTTTTGGGTAACCCTCGGCCAGCTAATGTGGGTTGTTGTAAATGAATAGATAAATAATAAAGACATGACAATAATAATAGTCTAATCATAAAATAATAATATAATTATATTATACAAATGTACGGCTAAACACAAGTAAATATCATATATACTCGTGTTAGTAAACATATTAATATTAAATAATTCAATAAATAAATAAATAGTTAATACTCATTAATCATGAATAATAATAATACCATAGTTATACAATACAATAACACATAATTAAATTCAAATAAATAATAACATAAATAAATAATAATTCAATGAATAAATAAATAAATACATATTCATACACACACACACAATTTATTAAACATAAATAAGACTAATATTAATAAGTAAATATATCATTAATAATAATAAGTAATTATATAAACATGCATTATAATCAATAAATACAAGAATAGTACAAAATAAATAATAATAAATAAATAAATAAAATAATAAATAAAGAAAAATAATCATAATAACCAAACATGCTAAATTATGTAAATATACATGTAAACTAATATAGAGAATCTCGAATTATCGAAAATAGTGCAAGTGCAAGAATGAACGAAAACGATCTGAAAATGAAAAAGAGCTGGACCGAATTGAGCTGAACTAGACCGAGTCGAATGGGCTAAACCAACTCGGTTTGGGTTAATTGGAAAATAGGTTGGGTTGATTGGGCAGACGTGAACTAGACTGATAGACACGGGCACATGCTCAAATTGGCCGACTCATGCAAGACCAGGGGGATGCGAATGTGGAAAATGGGTAGCATGGCGGGCGCCGGTGCTCGTCACCAAAACACGCCGACAGCGGTGTGGCTAGGGTCATTGCCAACCGGTCGGGATCGACAGAGGGCATCAAGGCGAGAGGTGCCGGTGGTGATGATCAGCGGAGTCCGACCACTAGCTAGCCAGAAAACGACCGAAAATGGTTGAAAAGGCCATCGGAGAAGTGTGAGTCGCCGGTGTCGATCACAACCATAGTGGAGGTTGGTGTCAGTCTCAAATGGAAGATCTCGGTAAGGGGAAATTGTCGGGGTGGTTGGCTTTGCTGGAGGACACTCACTGGCGCCGAAAAATGGCCCGAAGTTAGTGGCAATGCTGATGAACAATGATAAATACTAGGTTGCTGGCTATGACTGCGTCGGTGCCGATGGTGATAGTGGGTACAGACTGATAGTTGGCCACAAGGAGGTTATGACCGTACTGATCCAGTGGTCGGAGGAGGTCCAAGGTCTCGCCAACGGCGAGCCAAAGTGGTGGCAGTGTAAGGGTGGAAAACTCCAAAATCGTGGAAAATCTATGGAAACATACCACGGTGAAGCTAGGGTTGACATGGACGGTTTGGATCTTGCCACATGGCACGATCTGAATGTTGGACAACTCATGTCCCAGTGAGGCCCACCTATTGGTTTATGCAATATACATATGAATGGAAGGCTTGAATCGAGACCATCCAAAGTCAAAATTGACTCGAGTCATAAAAGTGACTCTATATGTGAGAATCAAAGCAAGAAGGCTAACTGGGCCTCGAACCCTAAACTCAATCAACCTGGGCCCACAGGGGCACAATTCGGTGATCTAAAATCCCTATGATGCATGCAAATGAGATACTCTAAAAATTACAAACAAATACTAAATGCTGCAATGACCTAAACCTAGGCATAAAATACGAGCCTCGTGTATACACTTATACCTCATGCCCTCTTGTAACCTAACTGAAGCTATCATGTGCCTGTCATGCATACTCATCAATGATAACATGCTCATATGATCTGAGCCCCATACTCATATTCTGAAAAGTGGTCTAGCTTAAACTCTTTTGAACCAACTCAATGCTGACCTAAACCGGTCAAAACTAAAATCGGGTAAAACCCTAACCTGGAACTGCAGTTTTGCATGGGCATTGTTTAAAAATTGATAATCTAATATGCTTTATTAAATATTAAATATCTTATCTATTTAATCTAATATCTAACTAAAAGAAAGAAATTATTTCCTCCAAATTTGATCAAAAGAAGTACTAGTTAAAATGTGATTCTTTACAAAATAATGCACTTATTAAAAGTACTTTTGTAGAAACTACCTCCGGATGAAAGGGGAGCCTTCGTAGATCGTGGCTTCCAAGAAGGGGGTTATATCTAGAGATTTGTACTTTTTTTAATTAAAAGAAATCTAATTTTCCCGTCTAAATAGTTTTTTATAATTCATCATATTTTTGCCCTAGGGATCACCCTCCTTAACAGCTCACAGGAAGGGGGAGAAATATAATGATATATTGTTTATTTTTATTGATTCATTTTTAAGATTTATTCATGTTGCTTGCTATTTTTTAAAAAACTATGTTGTCTCTGTTTCGTACAATTTTTCCTTTATATCTTTTCTAAAAATCGTTTTAAGTATGATGCTTTTTTATATATAATCTTTGCATTTCATTTCTTCTACAAACTTTTTTAAAAAAAAACTCCTTCAATCTAACATCTAAGACTAATTATTAGAAGTTTAGTATTCAATTAATGTGTTTTCATGTTGTTTTCTAAAGGGTGGCTTATTGTCGTTTATTACCAAAACTAAACATATAAGTTTCTACTTAAAGTTTAAGACAGAAAGCATATATTCTAGGAGTTGAAGTTTTTTTGTTTCCCCAAAATTCGGGGGAGTGATCTCGCTCTTCCACCTGATTCAACTTATAAGAACTCCAATTTTTACTTCGTAAGTGGCCACTTTTTGGAAATTAATTGTCTTCACCTACTTCCAAAACATTAAGAGGGCTTGGAACCTGCCACAAATATTCTAGGAGTTTGGCAATAGAGTTTTATATATATGAGAACAACTTATAGAGCTTAAATATTCCATAAGTTCGAGAATATAGTTTTATATATATGACCAACAGCTCATATAGCTTATATATACGAGTGTTCATGCCAATATTCAATAGATGGAAGACCCACTTACATGGGAAGAAAAGGAAGAGACCATGTGAATATATGTATAAAAGTATATATGCATACATGCATGCACTCCCACAAGACAAGAGATATCTAAATCCACACCTCCGGACTCCTTTTGACTTATATATATATATATATACCCTCTTCCTTATTATGGAAAATTTGGAATGAAATGGAATAGGAAGTTCCCTCTTCCCCACCGCCAAAGGTGTCTCTTGTGCAGTTATCCAAACTTTCATCACTATTGGCTCTTTTTTACATCTCCACAATCCTTGTAATTGGTTGTAATAAATTTTCTTTTATATTTAAATTTCTCCCTTTTATACCTCTTTTCTTTTTCCCTTCTTCGGGTAAGAGTGTTTTGGCGTGATACTCATCACCCAAACCACTCATTTCCAATTCAAAGAACACTCATCTTGCAAACATATTGGTAACTCCATTGAGGAGTCATTAAAAGAGTATTATATGTTAATATTTGTAATTATATTAATGACATATAGCTCATTGTCACACTTAGAATACTAAAGGAATCCCACAATATCAAATAGAGGTGACTGTTTGTTGTTCTATAGAAGACGAAGGGTCTCAAAATATTTCTATAAATATGGACTTATTTGCTTCATTCTAAAAACAAGACATGATTTGAGAGAAATAGAAAAAGAATATAGAGATAAGAAGAGAGGAAAATATTATTCACTAATTTAATCTTATACGAGTATTAAGATACAGAAATCTTATAATCAATAGTATAGGTTGGGTGAGTAATCTTCTTGTACATCTCTATATGTTTGATGACTGTAATCTTTAGTTGAAGTAGTGAATTGTTCGTTGTTGTCCTACGGTTTTTGACTTGAGAAAAGGAGAGTTTTCCATGTTAAATCTTTGTTCTTTTAGTTTTGTCTTATCTTATTTCTCAGGCATTATTTTTCTATATCTTGTGCTCGCTATTATTAATCTCCAATTTTGGGGATTTTTCTCAACAATTGGCACCGTCTATGGGAAAATTTGGGTCTCATTCAATCGGATCTTAATTTGAGTGGGAGTCATGATAACACTTCCAAGACTGTGAAGATTGATAAATTTGATGGAATAAATTATTAATGGTGGAGGATACAGATTAGGGATCATCTATACAAAAAGTAACTATATTAACTACTTGCAGGTATCAAGCCAAAAGCGATGTCAGCTGAGGAGTGAGCCTTGTTGGATAGGCGAGCCTTAGCTATCGTTCAATTGTGTTTGACATAGTCGGTGGCATTTAATGTTTCCAAACATATAACTCTCAAAGGGTTGATGGAGGCATTAGCTGGTGTTTATAATACATAATCAATCTCTAACAGGTTATTTTTGTTGAGGAAGCTTGTTTATTTAAGGATGCCCAAAGGTAAATCTATTGCTAATCATTTGAATGATTTTAATAAACTTTGGGCACAACTTGAATTTGTGGAGATGACCTTTAATGAAAATATTAAATCTTTAATGTTCATGTGTTCTTTGCCGGAGAGTTGGGATACGGTAATTACATCTACAAGTAATGTATCAAAAGAACAACTAAAGTTTGATGAAGTGCTTAGTGCAATCTTGAATCAGGAGAAAATGAAGAGAAGCATTGTAGATTGCACACCATCGATCTCAGGCACAACTTTGTCAGTGGACAAAGTCAAGGGCAAAGAAAGAGGAACAGGTCAAAGTAGAGATCCTAAGAATAGAGGGGGCTTTAAATCTAAAGGAAAATTCAAGGGTAGCTTACTTGTTGGATTTGTGACAAGGAAAGATATGTAAAGGATTGTCCCGAGCGAGTAAGAATGTAGCTGGTGTTGTAGATTGTCATGAAGGGAAATTTTTATCTGTTTATAATGATTACAAAATAGATAAGTGGTACATTGATCCAGGTGCTTTATTTCATTGTAGTTCTCAAAAAGAATGGTTTTGTGATTTTGTCAAGAGTGAGTTTGTATATGTAACAATTGGCAATAGTAAGAAGTGCAAAATTGAAGGTAAGAGAGCAATTCATTTAAAAATGCATGATGAAGGAAACTTATTCTCAAGGAGGTCAGGTATATACCTGAATTGAAGAAGAATCTTATATCTGTTAACAAGCTGGACCAAGAGGGCTATAGAATCACATTCAAAAATAATAATTAGAAGATCAACAAAGGAGCATTGGTGGTGATCAAGGGGAAGGCGGTAGGCACACTTTACCCATTCTCTACCAAGGTAGATCCATTTGTTTCTTTGGCCTCTGAGAAGAATGACATAGCAACTTTATGACATAGAAGGCTTTGTCACATGGGCGAGAGTGAGATGAGGATCTTACATTCCATAGAAGGTTTTGACAAGTATAATTGATTCTAATTTTGGTTCTTGTGAAGATTGTGTTTTAGGTAAATAGAAACGGGTCATCTTTACAAAGGATGGGCGAGAGATGAAATCCAAAAGGTTGGAGTTGGTTCATACAGATGTTTGGGAGCTAATTTCTATTTTGATACCTTCATCAATGATTTTAGTAGGATGACATGGATCTACACTATTAAGAAAAAATCAGAAGTCTTTAGCATTTTCAAGATATGGAAAGCTCGAGTTGAGAATGAAACATGTTTGATATTGAAATTTCTTCTGCCCGATAACCGCAGAGAATATTGTAATAAGGAGTTTGACTCCTATTGTGAAAATGGGAATTAAAAGAATAAAGACAGTGCCAAGGACATCACAACATAATGGGGTGGCGGAGAGGATGAAAAGGACCATCCTAGAGTGAGCGAGAAGCATGAGAGTTCATGTTGGACTCCCTTTACGTCTTTGGGGTGCCACTGTGGATACAAGTGTCTATCTAATCAACCGAAGTCCATCAAACATCTTAGATGAAAAATACCGGAAGGGGTATGGACTGGTAAGAAAGTTGGCTACTCTTTTCTTAAGGTCTTTGGTTGTATTGCATATGCACATGCTGATAGGGAATCCAGAAAGAAGCTTGATTCAAAATCCCTCAAATGTGTATTTCTTGGATATATGGGTGATGAGTATGGCTACCAGATGTGGGATTTTCAGAATAACAAGGTGTTTTGAAGTCGAGATATTGTATTCAATGAAGTGTGCATGTACAAAGATAGGAAGAAAGAAAAGAATGAGGAGTCCAAAGAAAGAGGGTATATGGAGCTTGATGAGACAGATGAAGAGATAGAAAGTACTGAAAATCAAGAATTTGTTCCAAGTGATGAGGAACAATTATCTTCTAAGAAGCCCGAACAAGAAGGTGGGTCACAGGCTAATCAACCAAATGGTGATGAATCAGATTCTAAATATTTTAATGCACAAGTTGAAATTGATGACTCAGAGCCACCACAAGAGATAATTGTTGCTCCCGAACCAAGGAAGAGCACAAGGGAAAGCCTACTCATAATTTAAATTTAATTGTACAACATATTTTGTATACTGATGCAGGAGAACCAGAGTTCTATGATGAACCCATAAGTGACAAAGTTTATCTTAAGTGGGAGTTGGCCATGAAGGATGAGATGTCATCATTGGAGAAGAACCATACATGAGAGTTAGTGAAGTTGCCACAAAAAATGAAGGTTTTACAAAACAAGTGGATTTATCGAGTCAAGTCTAAAACCGGTGGTGTATAAAGGTATATGACAAGACTTGTGGTAAAATGTTTTGGTCAAAAAGAAGGAATTGATTTTTACGATAGATTTGCACCTGTTGTAAAAATGACTTCTATTAGAATTATTTTGAGTATTGTAACTATAAAGGGATTATATTTAGAATAACTTGATGTAAATATAGTTTTTCTTCATGGTGATTTGAAGGAGGAGATTTATATTCAACAACCCAAAGGATTTAAAGTCAAAGGTAAAGAAAATATGGTTTACAAATTGAAGAGGAGTCTATATGGACTCAAACAAGCACCAAGACAGGTATTTGAAATTTAACAAGTTTTTCTTAGATAATAGATTTGCTAAGAGCAATTTGGACCATTGTGTATATCTACAGAAGTTTAATGATGATAATTACGTTATTTTAACTTTGTATATAGATGACATGCTTGTTGTAGGGACTTGTATGGAGAAATCTTTAATCTCAAGATGAGGTTAGTCAAGAGTTTTTCAATAAAGGACTTGGATGAATCAAAACAACTTTTTGGGATGCAAATTACCCAAAATAAGAAGAGCAAGAAGTTGTGGTTATCTCAAGAAGGGTATGTGAAGAAAGTGTTTGAGAGATTCAACATGAATGAATCTAAGCTGGTGAATACTACTTTGGGTAGTAAATTCCAATTGTCAAAAGAACAAGGTGCTACGAGTAATGAGAATAAAGCTCATATGAAAATGGTACCTTGTGCTTCAGATATTGGCAGTCTTATGTATATTATGGTAAGTACAAGACCAGATATTGCATGTGCAGTGAGAGTAGTGAGCAGATTCATAAAAAAATCCAGGAAAAGAACGCTGGAAGGCAGTGAAATGGATTTTTAGATACTTGAAAGGAACTTCTAATTTCTGTTTGTGTTTTGGGGGTGTTCATTTTGATGTATAAGGTTATGTGGACTCGGACCATGCTGGAAATAAAGACAATGGCAGAAGTACATCAAGATACATCTTTACAATTGGTGGAACCGCAGTGAGCTGAGTTTCCAAATTGCAAAAGATAGTTGTTCTATTTTCAACTAAGGCTGAATATGTGGCTGCTATAGAAGCTAGGAAGGAATATGTTTGGATTAAAACTTTAATGAATGAGTTAGGTTTTAATGGGGTTGATTGCAGGTTGTATAGTGATAGTCAAAGTGCAATCCATTTAGCCAAGAACTCAGCATTTCATTCTAAGACCAAGTATATTCGGTTAAGGTATCATTTTATCAGATCTTTGTTAGAAGAAGATAAATTGAAGTTGATGAAGATAGATGACAAAAAGAATCTTGCAGACATGTTGACCAAACCGGTGGAGGGACAAAAGTTGAGTTTTTACTCAACTTTGGTGAACTTGTATTAACATGCACGTAAAGGACTTATGCGACGGACAAGTGGGAGAAGAATCAGAACTGCAGTGTTTTAATCGGACTTTAAGTGGGAGATTGTTAATATTTGTAATTATATTAATGATATGTAGCTTATTGTCAGACTTGAAATATTAAAGGAATCTTGGGATACCAAATAGAGGTGACTATTTATTCTTCTATAGAAGATGAATGGCCTCAAAACATTTCTATAAATATGAAGTCTCATTCTAAAATCAAGATAAGATAAGACAAAGGAACAAGATGTGAGAGAAATAGAAAAGGAATATAGAGATAAGAAGAGGGGAAAATATTATTTACTAGTTTAATCTTATACTAGTATTGAAATAGAGAAATCTCGTAATCTCAATAGTATAGGTTAAGTGAATAATCTTCTTATACATTTTTATATATTTGATAGATGTAATCTTTAATTGAAATAGTGAATTATTTATTATTGTCCCGTAATTTTTAACTCTTAAGAAAAAAAAGAGTTTTTCACTTTAAATTTCTGTTCTTTTAGTTTTGTCTTATCTTATTTCTCAGGAATTGTTTTTCTATATCTTATATTCGCTGTTGTTGATCTCTAATTTTAAGATGTTTTCTAAACAACATAACCTACCAAGGGAAGAGTTTAAAACAAGGGGTGAAGAATCACCAAGGTCACTTGCCAAGAAGAAAGTCAAAATGATGGTGGAACATTCTGAAGTAAAATCAACAAAACCTTCTCATGTGCCACACGAAAAGTACTATTCCTTCCTCCACCAACCCAATGGAAACCCAAATTCAATAAGTGGTTGCTGCCAACCTAAGCATGCAAGAGCAAATGAACATACACCATGAAGTAATGAAGATCCTCCTTGTTAAACCTTCACGGGCACCACAAATGGAGAACTCTACACCCCAAGAGCATCCTCAATAAAGGTATCCTCTCACTAAGGCCATCCACGCACCTCCAATGTCAGTTCACTACACTCACCCCTATATATTCCCAAGTACTACCGACGACCATGCTCGGTGGTGCTACTCTCAGGTCGTCAAGTACACAAGGTGCTATGCAACCAATGTCAACTCCTTACATGCCCACGTCAGTATGCTACGTTCTGCCATATGTCTTTCCATGCAAGCAACACGAGGTTTCCACAACCTGTTGCACCCATATTTGGCCTACCCACACAACAAAGTGGCCCTATCACTGTTTCAAAAACCTGAAGCATTGCAAGCATTTCGCCCAACATGTTGTACCATCAATAGCATCTGTCGAGGAACACAATGGACATCCCAGCACTCACATCCTTAAGTATAACTAACGCCACCCATTAGGTTTAGCAACAAAACTGAGGCTTCATCTCATGTCTTCTTTTTAGGTACACTACCTCCCTCATCAATAGTAGCAAATCTGACCCACAGAAGCAGTAAAAAGGCTTGAAGTAGATTCAGATCTCAACCGATGGGAAGCAAACCCAGTCTTCTCAGTAATATCCACCGTATCTTCGCAAAAATAAGGACATGCAGAAGACCAGCACCTACAAACCTAACAAAAGGTTCATGCATTCCTACCGTGGTTGTATAAATTGGAATCAGAATCGGAATCGATTTTCGAGGGAGTCGGAATCGGAATCGGACAGGAATCGGTTCAGTTGAATCGGTCTGAACAGGTTCAAATTAATCATATATAATAATTTGACAACTCATAATATAAATATATAAAAATTAAATATTGATGTCATTTTGATATTATTGTGTGTATTATATTTTATGATATTTTTTCATATTTTTAAGATTTTTTTGAATTATTTAGAGTTAGTTTTTTTTATTCGAGTCAGACACAAGCCAAGTTTTAATTACGAGAATACTACGACTGTTGTTTCTTTCCTCTTCGCCTGTTCTTTCTCGCATCTACCCTCCTTCCCCATTGCCACCGCCGCCGCGCCCCCTCCCCCAGCCCCGCCTTGCGCCCCGCCTCCCCCTCTAGCCCCACCCTGTCCCTACCTGCCGCCGCCACCACCCCACCCTGCCCCTCAAGATCCTCCCCCTGCCCCCACCCAGCCCCCGATCGCCCAGTCACCACCGTCACCGCCTGTCTATTACATCGTCCAGAATGGGCCAATTTTGGCTGATTTCAGAATTGATTTGCCGATTCACAGACCGATTTGGATGAAAACCGATTTAAGTGGTTTTTTGAATCGGCTTTCCTCCGATCTGAGTGAATCAGCCTGATTCTGAATTACCGTTTTCACAACTGTGATTCCTACAACATTCATCCTTACCTCAATTGTACTTCTAGGGGTCCATTTCAGCACTTGCATTGCGTGCCCGTCATTGAAAGATTATCATTCTCATACCTTTTACAGCACAAATGAAAGTTGTATGTACATATTTTTACTTAGCCCAATTCTAAAGCCCCAAGCCTATTCTATGGAGGCCCGAGTAAAGAGGGACAAGCCCGTGTGACAAGCCCATAGTCTAGAAGTTTTGGCAGTTTCCAAAAATCTATGAAAATATTGAAATTTGTTTTGATGAATCTACTCAGATAACATAATATATGGACGTTGGAAACAATATTTGTTGCCATATAGTTAGAACAGAAAATGATTGAGGTAGTGTTTTGTGTAACAAATACCGGTTATAAATATAGCTTTCCCCTTTGCAAAAAAAGCTTGGAATGAGAGAAGCTCATCCCGGCCTGATTTGCTTTCGACCTACTGCTAGCTTGCTTTGTCATCCGTGAAGTCGTGAAACAAAAAATGTTATTGGAGTTCGTGCAGCTATGGAAAATTCAAAAATGTGATAAAATGGGGGGTTTCCCTTTACCCCACCGCTTGTCTCTTTTGCGGTCATTCGCACGGTTGTAAAAAATAGAATTGCAATTGGAATCATTTTTCAAGAAAGTCCGAGTCGAAATCAGAATTAGTCTAAATTAAATAGGAACCGGTTTAGTTGAATCGGTTAATATATAATAATTTGATAATTCATAATTTAAATATATAAAAATTAGATATTAATGTCATTTTTATATTATTATATGTATTATATTTTATGATATTTTTTAAATATTTTTTGGATATTTTAAAATTATTTTTTATTCAAGTCAAAATCGAGTCAATTTTTAATTACAAGAATGCCACTCCCGCTCTTCACCCCCGCCGTCCCCGCCCTGCCTCCCCGCTGGCCTCGTCATACCTAGACTCCCCCCACCGGCCCCACCCCGCCACGTCCCCCTCCTTGCGCATCTGCCCCACCCGGCCACCTTAGTCCCATCAGCCCCGATCCGTCCCCCTACTAACCCTACCTCCCCTCGCAAGCCCCCTTCCCCCTCGGTCGGCCCTGCCTCTCCCCTCAGGCCTCACCCGTCCTGTCAGAGTGAAGGGGTAGCAACGGTGGCAGAGGGAGAGTAAGGGGTATTTCTATCATTATAAACTTTAAATTCTTATTTTACCTTACATAAATAATTTATATAATATAAAATTAAGGGTATTTTAATAATTTACCTCAAAACCGATTCCACCCTAAATTTGAATCGGATTCCACCCGATCCGATTTTTCCAACATTGGTCATTCATAATTTCATTACTTCCAAAATTTCATTGCTTATCGTTCTTTTTTGACATCTCTATAATTCATGTAATTAGTTTGATAAATTTCTCACTTTTAAACCTCTTATCTTTTACCCTTTTTTCCAATAAGAGTGCCCTGTTCTTCGTCACCGGAACATTTGGAGCACTCATTCCACAAGCATACTGAACTAATACTGATTTTAAGTTTTCGAAGCACTCATCCGTAAACTTATCTTGCAAATAATGAGTTACACTTTTTATTTGGAACAATTTAGTAAATCCTACTACTCAAAATCTATATAATAAAATTAAATTTAAAATATCTATTAACTAGTACATTTTGAATAAATTTAAAAATAGGTCATAATTATGTCAAAAAAAATAATTTTATTAACTTCTTACTTATGGACTATACTTCTAATATACATAAATAAATATTCCTCTACCGGACACATTGAAAGGTTCACATTAGAAATGTAGCACATACAAGTTATATATGATTCCTGTCAACAATATTATGACGAATGTTGAAGTGCTTGTCATAAAATTGCAAAGGGAATGAGGTGGCAACACCCCCCATCTTTAGCATATCTTGCTCATCCGACATGTCATAAAATTGCTTATTGCAAAATTTGGTAGTGATGAGAAATCTCCTCAAATTTTAATATTTTAAAATTTATTTTAGACCTTTATATTATATATATTTTTTGTAAATTAGTATATTATAGTAAAAAAAATACTACTTGGGATTGTCTTCACCACATGTTACAATTAACTAAAATATTTCAGTTTGGTTTTAAGAGTAATTCGATTTAGGTTTAGTTATGAAATCCAAGCACATAATATAATTTGATTAATTCAATTCAATTTTGGAACGAACTGAATGCTCACCCGTACTTAATTAGTTTGAATCAAAGTCTTCAATAATATTAATATCTTTTTTAGGGTTTGAATATTTTGACAATGGTGCAAGTTTAAGTCTTGCAAAACCTGGACCCAACGAGACCTATTGGCATTCTAAATAGAAGGGACTTACTATTTTATTTTTTTATTAATTTATTATTTGTATGTTGTTCAAGTAGTATATATAACTCCCGTAAAGATTGAATATGACCCTCAATACAAGGGCAGATAAAAGAATCTTGAATAAAGATAAAAATGAAACATCGAACGAAGAATGCCTTCTTATATTAATTTTCTTCTAAAAAAAAATCTTAAGAGGCAAAAAAAAAAAGCAACAAATAACGGAATCGAGATCAAAGTAGCGTAGCTAATTAGACACGAAATCTTAACCAAAACCATGTTTTTAATTATAGAACTGTGGTGGAGATGATTGATGAAGGGAGGGCCCTTGGGGACCCAACTGCATGGGGCTTCCTTTGCTTTTGGAGTCGAGGAGCTTCTCCTCCTTCCTCCTCTGCTAAGGCAGTCGCCAATAGCAATGGCGGCGCTCACAACCTACTTCCTCTTCTCCCCCTCTCCCCGTCCCACTCCCAACCTATCATCCCTCAATCCCCCCTCTAATCGCCTTCTCTTTCTCCGACCCCCTTCTCTCTCCCTCCGTCCTCGTCCTCCACTGTCGTCGCCAGGTCGTCCCCCCTTCCGCCGTCGACGCCCTCGTCGCCTTCTGCACTTCCGCCGCCTTGTCCTTGTCCCTCTTCCTCGCCGACGCCGGCCAGGCCTCCGTATTTGTTATAACCGCTCCCCGGAGGCTACAGTCCGACGAGCTCGCTACCGTCCGCCTCTTCCAAGAAAACACTCCGTCTGTTGTTTATATCACTAATCTCGCCGTCCGGTATGTCTATATTCACTGTCTCATCTTTTTTTATTGTTTCATTTTGGGCGTTGATTTTTGCTCTATCTTTGTTCTGCTGGGTAGCCAAGATGCGTTCACATTGGATGTACTTGAGGTGCCACAGGGGTCGGGCTCGGGGTTTGTATGGGACAAAGACGGGCATGTTGTCACCAACTATCATGTCATCCGTGGGGCATCGGACCTCAAGTTGGTATCACCTTTAATTAGTGTTTTTATTTTTAAGTTTAATTTCGGACATCTTAATTTAGCTGTCTAGACATATCAATGTATACACCAAGTGATGTTTTCTTTTTAGAATGTTGCCAGTGATTCCTGATTACTTAATAGGGTTACTCTTGCTGACCAATCTACGTATAATGCCAAAGTTGTTGGGTTTGATCAAGATAAGGACGTAGCTGTTCTGCGAGTTGATGCACCCAAGGATAAACTCAGACCCATACCTGTGGGAATTTCTGCTGATTTGCTTGTTGGTCAGAAAGTATACGCAATTGGGAATCCTGTGAGTACTCTTAGCTGTCTCAGTTGATTGTTTTAGTTTTGTTGCAGTTTAACAATACAGTGAACCTTAATTAAGGGTTCATTGTGTTAAAAAAAAATTGGACGAGGGTAGGTAGTACTGAAACTCCTAGTTGATCGGCTTTTCTGGCTTGAGGCTGATGCAGGACAAACTCTACGAGAATTAGCAGAGCTACAAATAGTGGGTGGATTGAAGATATCATGGAGAATGAATGAAGTGGTTTTTGTTGCCCAACAGCTATTTTGTAGGAAAATCGATGTGACAATTGTGATCTTTTTTCAAAGTAAAATTTCAACTTCCTTTGTCATAGCAAAATAGCATATGATATCTGGCCATGTGTGACAAAAATCAATGTGAGTAGTAGATTGTGTAGATGAAGTCTTTTTTCCCCAAAAGTGAGCAACTCAAAAGGACTATATGAAAAATTTGACAGCACTTCATCAAGTGTGTAATAGAGAAGGTATATAACAACAATTCTTTGGAATTAATGGGGAGAATCAGCAAGAAACAGCTGGACATCTTATGTTGAGATATAGTTACCCTTGGTATAGAATGTTTTGTACGTGAAAAGGAGTACAAGAAATAACACAAAGACCATCCACATCTTTAGGGAGACAGTCAAAGTTTAGTGTAGTTATTTGTGTAAGCTATATATTTCTTTTGGGCACGTTTATATTGGAATTAAATAAAGGGATACTTCAAATATTTGGTTTTTTTTCTTCACTACTGTTGAGAATAGTCCCACATCCAAAACTGGTATGAGTTGGGATCTTGATAAATGCTAAGAGGTGGGTTGCCTTAGTGGCTTGCTGGTAATTTTGGATAAGATCCAAATCTTCTCATAGTATTAGAGCCACCAACTCATGGTAAAAATATGAAGCCAATAAGTGGTGCGGATGTTTGTTCAAGCCCCAAGTGACAAGCCCAATAGAGGTGCATACGTTTGTTAAAGCCCAATAAGTGGCAAAGATCTAATTTACCGATGCCCTAAAAGACCCACTTGCTAAGTAGCTTAACAACCTCCTTGCAAGTGGGGGGACGTGTTAAGAATAGTCCTACATCCAATAAGTAGCTTAACAGCCACCTTGCAAGTATAGGGGAGTGTTGAGAATAGTCCTACATCCAAAATAGATATGAATTGAGACCTTGATAAATGTTTAGAGGTGGATTAGTCATTTTAGATGAGGCCCAAATCTTCTCAACTACTTGCTCATGAACCTGATATCTCTATCAAGGGTGATTATCTTATGAACTCTAAGATGGTGAACAGTCCCATTGTAGATGGATCATTACTGTATTTGTATCATCTCAGGTCTTAAGTGGAGCAAAATGTGCAATATTGGGCAACTGATTGACTGCTACAAGTATTTTGTCTTGACCACAAGGAGTGTCCTAAATTTGGTACAAAATTCATTTAAGGCTCATGCCGCAAGAAGATAAAATTCAGATCAGGTGTATAAACCTCTACTAGTTGATGCTTTCTCACATGACTGCCAAATCTGAAAGTCTGGTACGTAATGTGCATCACCTCTACTTGCACTCAGTCAGCTGCTACCAAACCCACAAGTGACAATTTTGTCCATGACAAGTTTGAACATATGAGTATGCCCCTTGAATAATCAAGTATATAGAGCAATCTTTTAGTCAATATATACACAAAATGCTCTCCACTCTTTGGTAGTAGGTTTTTCCCAAGAAAAGGCATCATTTTTTAAATGAACCTTAAGCGTTCAATGCCATTTATGCCATAAAATAGCTTATACTCTACTCTTGTGGAAGATAATGTATTGGTTAATATGGTGTATGCAAATATCATATAATACATAATTGGTGATACATTATGTTAGTGTATTCTTTCAAAAATGTGATCCAATAGATGTGTGTGTACTAGTAAGTCTGCTGTCTATGTGTGTATAGGCGAACCTGATCAAATAACATAAGCCTCTAGGTATATTATGAGGGATGTGGAGGTGGGGAAATTGGATGTCTTTGAAGAGATGAGTAGAAAATCCTTTAAGATAAAATAAAGAGATCAAAATTATTAAGCCTTCAACCTAATAATAGTACCTAATAATTTCTATAAAGAAACCAATTAGTCATGATATGGAATAGTACAATGTAATATTTATGTTTTATTAATATCATAAGATAGTAGTTGGGGGCAAAGTTAATTTGACTGTCCCAATTTTTGAAAGATACAATGCAGATATTATCTTGATATTTGGAAAAGCTCATAATTTTGACCGTAATTTATGTTAGTATATCTTAAACATGGATCGTTTTCTTGACTGTATTCGTTTATTTCATTATTATAGGTGAAGGTTTCCAACTTTCGGTTTTTGAAATCTTTCATTTTGGCTATTTTAGGTGGAACTTAGATTTGGAATTATGAACTAATAAAAAATAAATTAACTAAAACTACCCATGCAAATGAACTAAAAACAGATCATTATATAATGATCTGCTTCTGTTTATGCTTATACCAGCCATCCAAAGGGTGTTGAAGACATGGACCCAAAATTTAGATCTATGTGATTATAGATGATACATTTTTTTATGGCTGATGCCTTTATTAATGACAACCCTCATCTTTTATCCGGGCTTAGGACCGGCAATGCACAAACATTGGCAGAGTTATTCTAAAATGTTTTACATTAAAAAAATATGAATAACTATAATATAAAGCAATCAGGTATGCAAAAAATGTATATAAAATTCAGATCATGAGATATAATCAATCACAATCATATCAAATAATCTTTAAAAAATCATGTTTATCTAATAAAAATCAAGAACATATAACATGATGATTTAAGATATAAACAAGATTGAAACAGATCAAGCATGATTTTAATATGAAAATTAAGAGACAATCATGATCTAATTTCATATAAATTCATGATATTCATGTTATTTACATGTTTCATTGCATCAAACGATCAAACAACATGAAAACATTCAGAAAAACTTGAACATCCACATTACTGGCTCTTATATCAATGAAGAATTAAATAAACATGAAAATAAATGAGCAAATAAGAAGTTTGGATTGAAGTTGATGGACGTTCAAGTATCATAGAGGACAAAAATCAAAGCCACATACTTTTCATGTCTTCTTTTATTGTCAATGTTGTACCCAATACAAGAGATTCCTCTCAATTCATAGAGATGACAAAATTGAATTAGTTCCTAAAATAACACAATCAATGAGATATTTTTAGGATAAATTGTTTAATTGTAGAGACTAAGTTTAAAACTTACCTCTAGTTGTAATTCTTATCCTTGATTTTTGGGATATGGTAGGAACTACATCCCTTATGAGTGTATCCTTAAGAAAACTAATGCTAACATCTTCCACCTCCACATAATGGGATAAAGACGCGTCACCAAATCTTGGGTGCCACCAAATCCAATAGATTTTAAAAATCAAGAGAAGCGGATGACACAATTGGAAGGTTATAGCTACTTGGTAGACAAATGCTACACCCAATAAGAAGGAATTTATTATAAAAAGCTATCCCTCCTGTTGTTCAATTATTTCGATTTGTCTTCTTTTAGCTATTGTGTCATGTTTATAATTAGAATCACATCAAATGAACGTCAAAATCATGTTTTTAAACATTAAATTGGATGAGAAAATTTTTATGCAACATACAGGATTTGTTGCTCAAGGCCAAAAGAACAACCTATGCAAATTACAACATTCCATCTGTTTTATTTATGGTATGAAATAGTCATTAAGACCGTGGTATTTAAGATTCCACAATGTCATAATATCATATGGCTTCAATGACCGAGGAAGATCATTGTGTATGTGTGATATGTTCTAATTTTTCTTTTGTAGTTCTATCTTTTTACGTGGATAATATTTTGTGAGTTGGGTATAAACAAATTACCTCATCTCTATTAAAGAATTGTTGTCCTTCAACTTAAAATAAAGGATATTGATGAAGTTGAATTTATTCTTAATGCTAAAATTCAATGTAATTGTTCAACGAGAATGCTTTCTCTTTCTCAAGAGTTGTATATCAAGAAAAATTTGGAACAGTTCATATATATATATTTCAATAGAAAAAGGTAAAACCTTAAGTTGTGCCCTCTAACTCTAGATGAAAAACTGATAATGCCCTATATTCTATATTCATGTGTTATTAGCAGTTTGATGTGTACCACAATTTGCATGCACCCAAAGATAACCTTTGTTGTTGGACTAAAAGTTGATGTCAAACCAATTATGGTTTATTTCATTGGAAAGTTGTGAAGAGGATTTTTCTTACCTCAAAGGAATTATACATCATTCTCTTATTTAGAGAGGAAATGTTCTACAATGAGTTGGTTTTACATATGTTGACTGGGCTAGTGATCTAGAGCAATGCAAATCTACTTCTAGATATTTCTTCTTGTTGAATGGAGTTATCTCACGGGCTTGTTACTAGACTTGTATTGCCTTCTCCACCATGGAGGTAAAATTTGCAGCATTTGCCATGGCAGTCCTAGAGGGTATTTGGTTGAGAAGATTTTTGTAACATTTGAGAGTAATTGTCATTTCTTAATCACTGGTGATTATATTTTCCAACAATTAGGCTGCAATTATGAGATTTCAAATATCATTACAAAACCAAACACATTGATGACTAACTAGTACAAATTCATCAGAGACATTGTTCAAAAGAATGAAGTGAGTAAGAAATACATTTTGACACATTTGTTGGTTGTTGATTTATTTACTAATCTAGTACCTCATCATGTGTATATTTCTCACACTAGGTTGATGAGATTATTTACTAGTATGTGTTTTCATATGTATTTTAGCAAATTTTTTAATATAATTATCATCTTCTTTCATTAATGAAAATTTTATTTTACTTCATTATTTTTAAATTTATACTAAACAATGAATAGTATGTTGAATGAGAATGGATTTTTCATCGAACATTCACATGTAGTTCTTGAGTATCATTGAGAGATAAGACATTAGCATGACTATTTTCAATAAGAGTTAATATGATATCTCAGGGTCATATATCGTATATTAAAGCAAGATAGGAGATATAGATGATTACATTAGTGGCTGTTGTATTAATATCTCGGTTCAATTGTCTGTGTGGTAATGGAACTTAAATCTATATGGTGTTAATAAAGGAAATGTGCTCTATGCGAGTTGCATTTTAAGTAAATACCTACCTAATATAACATGTGATTTATACCACTTGTTCTATTTCGACTATGAGGATAGTAGAAAAATGATCATTACTTCTCCATTGAGTGAGATACTTGAAGCAAAAATGTTTTCATTATACCCTTGGTTATTTTTAACTATGTTTAAGATGATAAAGTAATGCTTTTCTCTTTAGTGTACTACTTATAACATTAGATGATATGGTAATCAGGAGTAAAACTAAAAAACATTAATTTGTTCATAAAAAATAATATTTGTATGAAAAGAAGACTATTATAGATAGTATCTAAGTCATGGCGATTATAAAGTCCTTGTGACTGCATAATGTGGGTACAAAGATGGAAGCAAAATAATTTGAGAAATATGTGGTCTTCAATAATAGTTTAGGGCACAACAATTGCATATAAGCTACTATGTATCCCAAACTTGTACATAGTTTGAGCTTCCAATTTATAGTAGTGTTCTTGCTGTCGTGCAACCTAATTCTCGTATGAATATCTCTTTAATTATGACCATCACACATTTTTCATGTGCGAGTGGGAGGTTTGATTTCGCTATAATTTGGTGATGCATCTTTATCCCATTATGTGTGAGTGAGTGATGGCCTTTATTTTTTTTAAGTTATATGCCTATAAGGGCTGTGGTCTTTACCAAATCCCAGTAAAATCAATTCAAGGATAATAACTAACCTAAAGTGAAGTTTTGGTCTTAGTTTCCATGGTTAAGCGATGTATCCCAAGAATACTCATTGATTGAGATATTTTTGGGAACTTATCTCTATAAATTGAGAGATCATGTTTTGTATTGGATACATCATTGACTATGAAAGAAGAAGACAGGAGAAGGTGGGTTGTGGCTTTGATTTTGTCCTCTATGATGAAAATGACTTGTGACGTCCATCAACTTTGGTCCAGGATTTTTATTTACTTATTTATTATTTTCATTTTATTTAATCCTTAAGGAAACAAAAACCTTATTTGGCTTAATGTTGAAGATTGCTTTCATTGTGTAATCAATGATTGGATCTATGATAACAACTTATTTGAATTTGGAAGAGATTGACGCAAATAATTTTGTGATTCCACTACCAAAGTGGCCTTGTATAGAGGCTGAGTACCTTACATTGATTTGCTCATTGACTTTTCAATAGTTATGTATCATGATGTGTGCCTGAATTGATATTTCTATGTACATTTTGTACAAACTTCTTGTGAATCAGCTTTCTCATTGCCATTATACATTGTATTTGTTTACTGAAAACTCACTTGTTCTTTTATAATAAAAATCTTCAGTTTGGCCTTGACCACACGCTTACAACAGGTGTGATTGGGTAATACATATCTTTATTTTCATGCAATACTTGTAATTAGTTTTTCCCCTAAATCTTGATTATATAGGAACTAAATTATCTATCAGTTAGTGTGTTCATAATATTTGTATTATCCAGAGGATTGCGAAGAGAAATTAGCTCGGCTGCTACTGAAAGACCAATACAAGATGTTATACAGACTGACGCAGCTATAAACCCTGGAAATAGTGGGGGCCCATTGCTGGACGGTTCTGGAAACTTGATTGGGATAATACGGCCATTTACTCTCCATCTGGTGCATCTTCTGGGGTTGGGTTCTCAATTACTGTAGACACAGTACGTTATTACTTGGTGCCTCTGTTATTTGGAAGTGGAGTAAAAATAGAGTTTGCTATGTTGAGATTAAATGTACTTTTGATTTTGCTGAACCAGGTCAGTGGAATAGTTGATCAACTGGTTAAATTTGGAAAAGTTACAAGACCAATTTTGGGTATAAAATTCGCTCCTGATCAATCTGTAGAGCAACTTGGTGTCGGTGGAGTGCTTGTTCTAGATGCTCCTGCCAGTGATCCAGCTGGAAAAGCTGTATGAACTTTATATTCCTGTTTATACATAATATTTGTTAGACATTAGTTAATTACTTTGTTGGATTAAAAAATTAATGAAATTTAAGACCCAAAAACTTGCTTTGACCTTGATAAGCCACTTAATGAGTAAAAACTTTGCCATTTTAATTCACATGGATCCCTTGATCAGCATCCAAAACCTCCAACACTTTTTAGAAGAAGTTAGGAATACTCTTATCTGCCACTACATATTGCAACTTTGCAGCTAAGCTGAGAAGAATTTGGTCAAACAACTGTGGTGTCTTATCAAGTTCCCTAAGCATGCCTCGATTTAATTTAACTTGTTTGCTTATGCTGAGAAGAATTTGATCAACTATGGGTGTCTTGTAAAATCACTATGCTTTCCTTCAATTATATTTTGCTACTTTCTGAGATATCTTTTGACCTAAATTAATTACGTATTTCTGATCTTTCAGGGCTTGCTACCAACAAAAAGAGATTCCTTTGGACGACTTGTCCTGGGTGACATCATTACATCTGTGAATGGAAAGAAGGTGAACAATGGAAGTGATCTATATAGAATTCTTGACCAATGTAACGTAGGGGATACGGTAAGCGAACTCTGGTGTTTGCCTATTTTTTTCATACACATTATTATTATTTTCCAAGGGCTCCTGTTATAAAATTTCATTGCTCTATACAAACTTATATTAACAGATCCAGATCTTGTGAAACACATAGATGGGAAAATGTGATGCAGTTTTAAATATATGAGTAGATTCTGATAGGAATCACGGAGGTTTTTTGTTCTCCCGTTGTACCATACATAGGAAGTGTGAAAAAAGAAATCTGCCAAATTTGAAACAAGACCTTATGACTGAACTAACAACTGTTTTCCAGGTCACCGTGGAGGTACTACGCGGTGATCATAAAGAGAAAATTCCAGTAATCCTTGAACCAAAACCTAATGAGTCATGATGTTTCCAATATTAAAATTTCTGAAATTGTACGGGTAAATAATTCCATGTTCAAAGAGACATTTTGTATATAATACTGTTGTAGTGATGAACATTTACCTACAAATCACCATTGGTATGTAATCAATTTTCTGTAGAGTTGCAACGGGTGAGTTTGCGGACCATCTCTAGATCGGAAGTGATTTTGTTTGTCTATGAAAGGGAGTTCTGGGTCGTCATTTGAGATGGCGTTGGCTAGTTGGGGATATGTCGTTTGCATGCTAGACTGATTTACACACAGCGAGAGCAATTTTTTTATTAATGACGCGTTAGGGTGAATTGGTTCACAAATTGAACATTCACATTTTCACGCATCAATCGAAATGTCATTGGCGTTTACATAAAATGCAAGTACAGTGATGAATCACAGGAGCCAATTTGCTCATGTTAAACTTGATTCATATTATTGTGCTCCAAATTCTAGCCTTTTGTACTTTCGTATCTTTTGGGGGGTAATTATTGGGTGAGATCAGGATTAAAATTTAATATTTCAATTACAAAGAAAATTTTTATTCTCCTTTGGCAAAGGAGGAAATAGACGTGAGAAAGAAAAAAAATCAGATTTCCAAACATTTTTTCACAAAATCAAACACGTATTTTTACCATGAACATACACTGCTACGGTGAAAATTTAGAAGCACAAAATCAAACTATGTATTTTTATTAATTGATCTAGCCAAATATAACCTGATAAACTGAAGAGGCAATTAACATTTCCAGCAATGGAGTTAGATGAATGAAAATAGAAATCCGCCAAAGAAACAGCACAGATTCGTCTTTCACGTAGAAGCAAATCCCAAAAGTGAAAAACAACATGTGAACAAGCACACAGAATGTTTGCCATGACACAAGTAGTCCTTCCCGGCATCATAACACAACTGGAGTACTACTACTAGACATACTTAGCTAATCTAAATCTATATATGGCACACCCCTAAACATGAACCACGAGGCAACGAGAGTTGAAACCAGCAACTAAGCTCCAAGGCTAAAAAAGCCTCAAGCCCTCTCCCCCGAATCCTCCGAGCCAGCTGAATGTCCTTCGGCATGATTGTAACCCGTTTCGCATGAATGGCGCACAGGTTGGTGTCCTCAAAGAGACCAACTAAGTAAGCCTCAGCTGCCTCCTGAAGGGCAAGAACAGCATGGCTCTGGAAACGCAGATCAGTCTGCAAGCACAGATATGCAAAATAGTTTTAACATCTTGGAAGTGTTGCAAAGATAACAAACAAGGCTGAATCATTCGGGCTTGTCACCTTGAAATCCTGAGCAATTTCTCTCACAAGCCGCTGGAATGGTAACTTCCTGATGAGAAGCTCAGTACTCTTCTGATACTTGCGAATTTCACTGCAGTCACCAAGAATGGATTATTGAAACCATTGTTACATTTTGACAACCTCGCTTCTATCTGTTAAGCATAACAAACATAATAAAAATGCAAACATACCGCAAGGCAACCGTTCCAGGGCGGTAACGATGAGGTTTCTTCACACCTCCAGTTGTTGGTGCAGACTTGCGGGCAGCCTACATAGACGAGGAGGATGTTAGCTTGCTCTACAAATTTAAGATAGCAGAGTAATAGAAGGATAACTAAAACCATGACAGGACAAAAGAACCTTTGTTGCAAGCTGCTTCCTGGGAGCCTTCCCACCGGTGGATTTGCGCGCAGTTTGCTTAGTACGAGCCATCTGCACAACTAGCAAGTAAAATCAACTATGATCTCTCAAATATTTCGTAGGGGCAAATGCTTAAAATTTTACACCCTTCCCACGCAGACAACAACAAAAATACTGTAAATCAAATCAAAGATGCAGGTAAGATGGGTTTTCAGTCCGTTGAATTTCAAATGGGAAAAGCATAAGGAATTGCAAATTTCTTCTTCTTTTTTATGAAGACAAATATCTTGGAATAAAAACAGAAACAACTTAGTAAAACTAAGCATCAAGATCAAATCGCAGGAAATCACAAAAACAATATTCACGCTACTTGAAAACAAGAAGCAAAAGACCCCTAAACATTCAGAGAAATAAAAAAAGATACAGTCTACATAATAAGCCAAAGCAATCTTAGCACAAAGGTCCACAAAAAGAGAGGGAGAGAAGACCCACCTCAATCCACAACCTAAAATAAATCAGCAAGCACAATTTTGCCAATTCATGAAGCACATTAATTAAATCATGCCCAAAATCGCCTATTCTACAATACCCATAACAAAGTGTTGAACTATAGGTAGGCTCTACGCACTCGAACTCCAAAATAAGACCACACTAAAAAAATTGCACAAGAACATTAACAAAATCATAACCAAATATTTACATAATAATAATCAGACAAAAAAAAGCCCCCGAAGCACTCAGATATATACGAAAAAAAGTTGCACAATATCATCATACTATACTATGATTGCAAATAAAACAAAGAATATAAACCACAATTCCAGAATCCCCACCACCACCACAAGCAAGGCAACCCCAAACAGAGCCTCTAAGAACAAACCCCCTTAAACTTTTTTCAAAAGAAAATCACAACCCCAAAACGTAAAAAACGAACAACAAAGAAAATTAACAAAAGCGAGAGCCAAGAACGTGGCAGACAATACGGGACAAGAATTTCACCTCTCACGCAGGCCAAACCCAACCGATTGGTCGTCCAATACAAACAACCAAAAATGTCGACGCGTTGTAGACAACTGGCTTTTACAGGAGACGGTCCCGTCCGACTCGCAAATTAAGGTTTGTGCTTTCTGGCGTCGCTGATCGAACGGCTGTCCGCGATTTGCAAGGGCTTTTCAGGTTACAAGAATTGAAGGGCTCAGATTTAATCTAGAGGTATAGGACGGATCGTGTGGTGACTTGTCGCTTTACTATTGGTTGAATGCTTAATACACGGATTCGGGACTTAATTTAACTGTCAGTTTATCGGCTTTGAATCTGATTTATTTACGCCGTATTAATCGGGGTCCTGTACACCAAAAAAAAAGTGCGTATTTGACATTTAAAAATAAAAGTAGTAGCCTACGACGATATTATATGATTTTTGATTATTTATTATTAATTTTCTTTTATTGTGTTCGTGATTTCTCACTTGTGGCCACACTTTACTTCCCGTTAGGTTAAAAAGTTTGGTGTGACCAAAAATACTTTTGCCGCACAAAAAAATTGTACGAGTAAAAATAAAAATAAAATAAAGTGTCATGAACAAGGAAAAACTCTAAAAATTTTACGTTATTCTTTATAGTTTAACTTGAATCTCTAAGTCAATCTACCAAAGTTTAATAATCACAAATCTATTATTTTCCTCTATTTTTATACTTTGTACAAAATAGTAAATTTTATCGCACTTCGAATTGATCATCCTTTGATAATTTTGACTTTAATACCCTAGTTCATCCCTTTCTTACCTTTAAATCTTCAAAATAACTCCCTCGTCAAGAGCATTAAAAAATAGTGGGATAGCAAGTTTCGTCTCAATCTAACGTTTATAAGGCCTTCAAGCTATTTTTGGATTGATAATTGATCGAACCAGACCACTTTGAGTTGGTTCAGGGTAGAATACATACCAGACCAGATCAGGTGGCGTACGCGAGCTTCGAAAAATGATGGGTGCGTTGGGCTACAAATGGTGTAACATGTACCAACTTGAATTTGGGTTGCGGATGGGTATACAAACTTGGTCGTGGGTTTGGGTCTAGTTAGTATGTCGATCAACTGTGGGGTAGCGGAGCTGGTAATGGATTTGGCAGGACTTGAACCCGCGATGAACAACAAATGGGCCTGACAGACCCAACTTAGGCAGCGGTACAACAACAGCTTTGGTGACTTTGGTGATGGATTTTTTGGCAGTTGAGGTTGACGACAATCTCCCAAATCGATAGGTCTCCGATTGATGAGTGGTTTGGCGGTGGCCAGGGGGCCGGAGGTGCTTCTGTCTTGTGGCAGTGGCAGTGGAAAGTTTCAGCAGAAATGATTTTTGGTCGGGCTCTATCGCCATAATTAACTTGGGTTTGTAGCCGACGATGAAAGGGACCGATTGGGGGCGGCAGAGTGTCCTTTAGTGGTAGTGATTGGTCGGACAAAGTTTGAGAAGTTGGCTACTTGTTGATGTCGCGCTACTTCAACGTTGGCTTTTGGGCGGTTTTCTGGCGATGAAGGGCTTCCTTAGCAAAAACCCTTGGTTTGGGTCTATTTGAAGTGCTGAGGTGGGCCAATTGGAAGTGTCGGTGACCTGGGCTGGCTGGGTGCAAGGCCCAAAGTTGGTTGCTTCTTTGCACTTTTTTGTTTTGATGCTCTAACGGGTGTTTTCTGAGTGGTTTCCCGGCGACTAGTGACTTATTTGATGGTGCTTCTTGGCTTGGGTCCATAGTTGGCAATAGTGGGAGTCTACTGGAGGTGATGGCGTGCTCGGAGATGACCTGGGCTGACCGGACGGTGGCTGTGAAGATGGCCACTTATTGCTACTTCATAAATCTGGCAGGGGTTCCTCTTAGCATTTTCCAGCGAGGGTGATTGTCGGTGGTTCTCATCTGGATGGTGTCCGGGGCACACCAAGCTACATGCTGGTGATCTTGGGGGTCGCCGGAGATAGATCTCTGACAAGGGGACTCCTCCCCTTTCTTCACTTCTTCTCTACTTCTTATTCTTTCTCTTCTTTTGTCCTCTATGTTTCTCTGCAGTTCAGTTGGTCCAGTTTGATCTGGTCGATGCTAAGTGAGTCCCTATATGCTATTGTGGACTTGGGCATTGGGAACGTTCGTCATTGAGTTTTATCCGGTCAGCCCCAATTGCTAAATCAAGGTCTTGTTGTTGTTCTGGGTGTTTAGTTAGCCTAAGGCTATCTATCGCGTTAGAGTCGTGTTGTATGCATCCTGGGCGTACCCTCTAGCCCTAGACGTGCTTAGTAGCCTTCCTCAATTAGCCCCAGTTTTCTCCCCCTCTTTTCCGCTATTTTCTCTCTCTTTTTTACCAACTAGTGGTTAGCGCTAGTACTCGTAGGGTGCACCATGCGCTGAGTGTTGTGATACTCGTGCAAAGATCTATTTTTTGTATAAAACCCTAGCTGCCTCTACCCAAAGCCTCTCATCTTTTCTCCTCTTCTCCTCCTCCCTCCTTGGCCACCACCCCTCTCTCTTCTTCACCTTTCCCCCCTCTTTTCCCCTTGTTTCTTCCTCCCTTTCTCCCCCTCTTCCCCCCTTTCTTTCCCCTTTTCTTCCTCGTCTTTTAGGTACATTTTTGTCCCTTTTTCTTTGATAATTTTACATGTTTTGTATTATTTTGTGTAGATCTTGATAGAATTATATAGATCATATTATTTTGATTATTTTGATATATTATTCAATATATTTTGCATGTCAGATCATTATAAAAATTTAATTTTTATATAAAGCTTGTACATTTATTATTGTTTGGATTGCGTGTTGTGCATTTGATGATCATGCCCAATAAAACGATTCCTAAATTACCTAATCTTGGTTATAACAATACAAATGTGGGAACTTTATAAAATTTGGGTTGCATTTGAGTCGCTCGATTGTGTACCAATTATTAATTAATTAAATAAGCAGAGTAATAATAATTTTTGAGTAGTTTTAATTCTAAAACCAACCAACCATGTAACCTTAATTAATTTTACAATGAAATTAAATTAATTTTTTAAATGATAAAAGATGTAATTAATAAATATCATTATTTGAATAGTTGGGCTCGGGAATTATGACATCATAATTCGCTCTACATGAGCCAATTGAATACATCTGATTCGACATCTTTCAAATTCTATATATTAATTTGCCTCGGCGATTTAACTATTGGGTTGTTAACTAATTTACCAACCTAATCATATTATTTAAATAATTATTACGTGACTGTTTAGGTGTCTAGATCTCCACACACCCCGACGTCTTTAGATATCTCAATTGCATGTATTTACTTAGATAATGTTCCTACTATACCGACATCACACTTATGATTTGAGCATATTATTTATTTAATTTGTCCAATTTATTACACGATATCAAATTACATGTATGAGCACGATTATCAGATCAGATCGGTGTGTGTTTATATAATTTCATAATGCCATGTCATGCATCTTTACTGCATTTAGGACTATTCATGCATTGTACGCATTCATCATAAAGAAGTGTCTAGCTACAGGACTGTTCACTTCCTGCAGTAGGACGTGGAGCTCTTCTCAGGTCCATTAGGACTCTCTTCTACTTGATCTTTTACTTGGGTCAAGTGATTTCATTTATATCGTAAAATGTAGTTAGTAACATTTTATTGGATCTCACTACATACGAGTCATTTAACCGATCTTCTAGATTAATCAAACCTCAAGGATGATATCCTTTGAAAGATCATAAAATCCAATTCAAAGTTGCACATTAGCACTATGTAATATGTCCATGCCCAGACTTGATATACGTATTGTAACACCCCAAATCTGTCATGTTCGTGAATCGAACCGGTATGTTATAGGCCCCAGTTAGGTCAACAAACCCGAACCTAACTCATGTGGATCCAATCTCGACGTCTTAAGATGAAGATACAACTCGCAATGTATGGATGAATGCACAAACCCTAACATGGTACTACATGAATGACATACAATTCAAAAGACACACCAATATAATTACAATCAAACTCAATAAAAATTCTAAAATAAAATGGACAAAATCTCCCCTAAAAGTGCAATTATGGTCCACCCTGTCAAAATAACATATACCAATATATATGCATATATCAACATTTTCAATCACACATAATTTAATATATTGTATACTCATTATGGAACTTGGTTTTCAACCCACCACACTTCCGCTGCGCACTCTAATCACATCTCACCTCTTGTCATCATGTCTTAGCTTTTCATCATCTCATTGCATTTAATCATATCTTATCATGTCTTAGTGTTTCACATCTTTCACAATATAATAGCGTCATAAATAAGTATTAACCACTCTATCAACTGACATGTGTGCAAGCGACAAAAATGCTCCTCCATCCAAGCGGGCTCCTCCAACTCGTGATTATTACCTAAATATAGTATAAAAACACGTCAGTAACAAGTGTTACTGGTCTGGAAAATAAAATAACTATAACAAGCTGGCTATGAGATCAAACTCTCATATGAAAGAAAACATCATATACTCCACGTGAACACTCTGAAGGGCATTACTGAGGAGCCATTGTGTTGCAAACTCGATAGCATCTCGAACTTACTGATCTGCTGCTGCTGATGCCGCTCTCGGCATTTTCTTACTTCATTTTTTGGTCTCAAATCCTAAGCTCTCTCCTTACCTCCATATTTCTCCTGGCCTTGAGCACGAAGGCCAAGTACTTTCAGGTAGTCGCCTTTAGTACCCTTTGAATCACAAGTCCGAACATACGCTGTACTAAATAGTACTCGTAAACCTCCACATTCTCTGGGTGTAAGGAACTCAAACACGGAGTTGTCATGATCCCTCGGGAATGGAACAGTCCGCTGGCACTAATCCAGAGCCCGCTTTGACTGTCACGACATCTACACATGGTATGTGCAGTCGGTTCCTCCATCTTTCATCTCACTGAAAACGCAAAAAACTATATATATTTATATATATAGGGCTGGGTAGGGATTTATATAATAGGCCTAAAGGCAACTTGTGGTGGATCTTGTTTTCGAAATCATCCTCGAGAGATCTCATCCTCGAGGGGTTATTAATCTAAAAATCTGTTTGGCTAGATGGCCCGAGTTAAGTGGGATCTGATAAAACTCCACTTAACCCATCCTGCAGGCATTAAATCCAACATACAATAGAAGAGAGTAAAAACATAGGCGAGTCCTAAATGGACATGGTAGAAGCTCCAAGCGTGTCATCGCGCCTAGGCGGCGAGCTCCTACTCTGTACCTACACATCAAAACTAAATACTAACGCCCACCAACTAAATGATGAATCAAACTCGTCATGATCAAAGACACTCACAATACAAGTAATTATACCTCACGTCATTGGCAATCGGCGACAGCTAGGGTTTCGTCATGCGTCTCGGAGCTCGAATTCGGCGATCGTCGGCGTCCGAAGTTCTATCAGGTTCAACTGGATGAACTCTTCGGAAGATCCGGTGAATTCCAGCAAATTTGATTTTCCAGCGGTTTTTCGGCGACAGTCGCCAGCGGCGTCTATTGGCTAGAAAGTGGTCATATTGGGTACTATTAGAACCGGCTCGGCGAGCCCGACACATCCATGATGTCACCGTGGTCGGCTGAGGTGATGGCTCGCCAGAAAATGGCTCAAACAGAGGCAGCGGTGGTAGGTGGCTAGATCCGGCCAGCTTGGGCGGCGATAGGCTCTGCTCCGGTCAGGGAGGGTCGAGGGTTGGTCGAAGGCGTCAAGGCGACCACTCGATCGCGGTGGCGACAGTCACCGGCGGCGTGATCGGCGATGGAAGCACGACATAGGTGCAACGCTAGTGCGGCGGTTTGGCGTCGTGGAGGCGGAATGGTGGCCGGGTCTGGTCGGGGCAGCACGACGACGCCGTGGTGGGGCTAGGCTGCGTCAATCGGCGGCCAGGCAGCATCGACAAGGGCAGCGAGACAAGCGGAGGGTGGCGCGACTAGGGTTTGGGGAAGAAGAAAGGAAAGGTCGGGGGAGAGGAAGAAAAGGGCTGGTGGCAAACTTGTAAATATTACTTGACTCGTGTTCAGCTCGAGTCAAGAATATTAATTAAGTCGCCGTAAATCCTAAAAAAATTCCATAAAAATCAGGAAAAATCCCATAAAATCATACAAACACCAAAACATCATAATGATATGCTCTAGAGCTATCAACCCACCCAAACTGTACGTAACGCGTCCTAACGCGGTAAACAGCCTAAAACTAATTTTACGATCCACTATATATAAAAATAATAATAAAAATAACTGGCATACTATCATATATTATGATAACTCATTCTATTCTGCTGTGTTCATAATGTTATCATCATTCACTTGGGTACGCACGACCCTCATAGCTCATACACGCGATTAGCGTCGGCTCAGTACACGTGTTCTGAATTCGACTCAACTTGATAATAATGGTCAAATCGACCGGTTCTGAATATAAAACCCTGACTCGAGTGGTGGGTTTTTCAATCTTCCCTCCTTATAAAAATTTCATCCTCAAAATTTCAACTCAAAGAGGTTCTACTGAACTAATACCTGGAAGTTAAGATACACACCAGTTGTATTCTCTACTCTTGGATAGCCATGTACCTCTTCACTATAACTGCGCCATCATGGCGGGTTCTGCTTGTGATGTTGCCAATATAAACATTTTATTTCTAAGCTATCTGTGCCTATCTTGGCATGACCAACATCATTCTCTTCTGTTCTAATCTCTACTATTTCCTGCGCCTGTTCTAACATTACCATCATCATGCTATTCTGTTCTGATCCCTACTGCTAACTCGGCGGGAAAACCTAGGACACCTAAGGGCCTACTAGGTTGGTTAAGGAGATACTTGTAAAGACCCAGAATATATATATATATATATATTCGACGCGGTGGGATCGAACGTTGGTATCCATGAATTTGTTTAAATTATTTACCCGCTACCCGGTTAATTATTAATTACCCGGTTAAAGGAATTATGGTGAAAGGGTGCTTCCACAAACCCTAACCTAGGTCACCCCTAAGGGCCTATTGGGTTGGTCAAGCAGATACTCTAGAGTATCGCAAGGTTCTAATCTGAGCTATGTCTGGGAAAACTACATCAAGGGTAAGACCTACCTGCTAGCATCTACCCATGTCCCTCTAATCCTCATCTGTGAAAAGTCACCTACATGTACTCTCAGGAAACTCTATTCCTAAGTCCTACAACCAACCTAAAGTGTGCTATGAGTCTCCTGCTAGGTCGACTGTAAAAACTAATGAG